>CAJINV010000023.1:174717-211477 GCA_905178155.1 Amoebophrya sp. A120 | reverse complement strand
GACCTTCACGCCTCCCGGCGGTTGCCCTATATGGTAACGGCAACTGCCTTCGCGCTGCGTTTGCTAAGCAATATCGCAAGCGCGCAGAGCGCGCGCGCCGGCTTCGTGGGCCGGCGCGCGCTCTGCGCGCGCGCGCGCACGCATTTGGTTACCAGACTAGTACGATACTTTTGCACTGCGTATTGAATGCCGCGCACATTGTCGCTGATTTTCACGATTCGTCTATCCTGAGGAAAAAGAAAAACGTCCCCACCCCAGAGTCAAGTTGTTGGTAAATCTGCAACACAAATCCAGAACTTTTGGGAGTCACGCATGACAAGTTTTCGCTGTATTATAGTCCAGGTTCTTAGAAAGGCAAGCCGCATCTGCATCAGAATAAAGCCATCTCCTTATCCTGGTTGCAGCATTGCAAATGCCAAATACACGATGGACGATGCATCTCATGAAGATGCGTATTACAACAAGCGTTGCTTGCCGCCATTGCAAATCTGCATGACAACTACGGTGCGCGGACGTTTTCACACAGGATATCGTCCACGCAAAATGCCTATGAACTGCAAAAGTATCGTACTCGTATAAATGCAATACAAATATCCTCAGCACGAGACAGGAAATTTGTAATGCAGATGCACCTTAAGAAAAAGATTTGTAATGCACGATTGCAATACGAGTACGATACTTTTGCACAGGATAATGCCCTGCGCCAGTTCGTCCACGATGTAATTCAGCGTTCGCTTATTGTGAGGAAAAATCTCCCTGCCCCGTATCGAAAAGGAAATTTGTGATGCTGATTTGTGGCCACAAATCAGCTTTGTCTTGCGTACAAGGCAAACGGCACCCATGTGGCGCATTGTGCAGCCAGTCTGTCATGCGTTTCCGCCTGTGTCCGACCTGTTTCTCATGCGTAGCTGCTAGCCGGAGGCGTAATACCCAGATGGGCTCAGAATATGCCGACAAGCTCTTGCTGCAATACAAAGTTCATTGGTGTACACAAATCCAGCAACACAAATTGTCTTTTGAATATGGGGTCTGGGGGCTTTTTTCACTTGGATATCGCTCCAAGGCCCGCGCCGTCCGCGTGACCGACAGCATGTCCAGCGCGGTCGGAATCTTCAGCATCTTCACCAACCCGTTGCTATCCCAGGGAAAAAAGCTAGCAGGGAACATTTGTAATCTAATGCAAAAATAAACAAACAAAATAAATATCTGTCATGGGCGGCCCCATAACATGCGCGCTGTTTTGCATTACAAATCCGACCTGCCTGCTTTTTTCTGTGTGATAGTTGCAGAATTCCGAGGAAGACACTGCTCCATCGCCATCATCGCAGATGCGAAAGATGTCGGGGAGGTCGTGCGTCTCTATGTCGAGGATTTATGAACTGCAAGAGTATCGCACTCGAACTCGTATAAATGCGTCGCGATCACAAATATCCTCAGCATCATCATCATCATTGAGACAGACCCCCTGTGGTCGTCCTCACGGCGTCGTCTTGGCCCTAGGCTGTTTCGGACAGATGTTGGTTGTGTCCGGCAAGAGGACGGCTCTGCGTGGGCAAATGTTGGTAATGTCCAGCAAGAACGCTTCCGTGGCCCCATTTTCTGCCGGTTTTTGGCTTTCGCCAGGATTACCCGCAACACCACCCGTGGACAGTGAAACCCGTGGCAGGCTTTCGCCAGGCGGTCCCGGGGAGGCCCTCCTCTTGGCACAAAGTCGGTTAAAAACCAATTCGCATTCCCTGGAAGCGAGAAAGTGAGCCCATCCTATGTTGGTGCGAAGCACGAGTGGGATCATTGGCTCGGGCGAGTAGTTGGGGGGGCTACTCTGGGGGATAAAATTTGTAATGCGGACTTGCCTTAAGGAACAGATTTGTAATGCATGATTGCAATACGAGTAAACGATACTTGTGCACAGGATAGGATTTTCATTTTGTTGATGAACTTGGCATCGGAGAGCAGGTTCGCAAACTCTGCTTTCGTCAGTTCACCGGATCCGTCTTTATCCATATATCCTGAGTAAAAACGTACCCACACCAGAGTCAGGAGGGGGATTTTGCAACACAAACCTAGGAACTTTGTGAGTCACGCATGACAAGTTGCAGGCTGTAGTGTAAATGCAGTTTAGCAAGGGAAGCCGCATAACAAATCCACCCCCTCATCCTGTTCACAGCATCACAAATTCCAAAACACGATTGAAAACCATGGCTCTCATGGAGATGCGCATTGCAAGTCTTCCTGTCTTTGCAAATCTGCATTACAACTCTGGTGTGGGTACGTTTTTACTCAGGATACCATATCGTCGAAAATCATCAGCAGCTCCTGTGTCGTTTTCTGGACTACCATATCCTGTGCAAAAGTATCGTACTCGTAGCAGTTGCATTTATGCATTACAAATCTCTTTCTCACCGTAAATCAGCATTACAAATTCAATTTATAATGCTGGGCGGATTTGTAATGCAATTTATACTACAACTACCTAGTACGATGCTTTTGCATTGCGTATACCAGCTGCTGCCTGACCTTGGTCGCCTCCGCGTCCTTTTCGCTCGCCGCAAACGCGTATGAGAGTGCACAACTCCCCCTCGTTCTCATTTCTCATGCAAAATAACCAATCCACTCTTTGTCACGCGGCACTGTATGCATGACAAGTTCTGGTAGTCCAAATAGGAACAGCAGTACAGTCCTCCAGTGCAAATTTGTCATGCAAAACCGGCACTCTTGCTGATGCTTTTATATGCCGTTCATGCTATGCAAATGAGGGGGAGTTCGTTGTGCACTGTCATAACGCGAGCTGAATCACGATGCCGGAGATGATGTTCAAGAACACGATCGCGACGAACTATCAAATGCAAATATGTCTGGGTTTGGTTCTGGAAGGTTGCAGCTTGTGATGCTGGTGCTGCATTTGGATACTACAAAAAGCTGTATTGCATGCCCAGCAATAGGGGTCCAGTTTTTGCCACGGCGAATGGGTATTTCTCATGCGGTATAGGCATGATCAGGAAGCCCTCACAAAATCTGTGATGCTAGGGCATGCAGCACAGACGTCAGGAGTCATCCAAACTGTGCATGACAATGACAAACCTTGCATCGTTCCAGCCCCAAAAATATTTGCAATTGATACGAAGACCACGTAAAGCAACATGACCAGCAGAAAGGAGGTCTTGTTGTCGTAGTCCGCAGTTGTCTCCATGAAAACTCGGGCGATTTTGCTCCACCCGTCAAAGAGCGCCATCTGCAGGAGGGTGTACATGGAGCCCCCCATCGTTGACCAGTACTCCCAGCAAAAGGTTTCCGTGTACTGGTCGATGCCGCAGAAGCTGTTGCCCAGGTCCGCCCCCTGGTAGAGCAGAGTCGCGCCGATCAGGTATGCTGAGCAAAAACGTCCCCACCCCAGAGTTGTCATGCAAATCTGCATGCTTAAAATGTTTCTCATGCAGAGTCCCAAGAGAAGCATTTTGCTGTCGTGCTTTGGAGTTTGTGATGCTCGAATCAGCATGATGCGCTAGATCTGTGATGCTGTTGAACTAGCTAAAGAGGATCACACTACGAAGGCAAAGTTGTCATGCGAAACAGCCAAGGCTGGCCGATTTGTCTAGCAGATTTCCCACGTTACCTATGGCGTGGGCGCGTTTTTACGTAGGATATCAGGTCCATGAAAAAGATGGAGAAAAAAACCAGCAGCACCGCGCCGACTGTGAGGATCCACATGATCAAGGTGAGGGACCCGTACATGCCCTGCACCAGCATCCACAGCTCCTTGAAGATCGGTACCATGCGCAGCTCCTTCGCCACGCGAATTATCCTGTGTAAAAACGTCCCCACCCCACAGTCAAGATGGGGATTTTGCAACACAAACCTATGAGTTCTTTTGGGAGTCACGCATGACAAGTTGCACTCCGTAGGGTAGTGCAGATTAGCAAGTGCAGCCGCATCACAGATCCATCTGCTTATCCTGTTCACAGCATCACAAATTTCAAAACACGATTGGAAATGTCTACCATGGGCATGCGCATCACAGATGTCCTTGTCGTTGCAAATCTGCATGACAACTCTGGGGTGGGGACGTTTTTCCTCAGGATACGAATCAGGCGAAACACACGGAAGACCACCAGACCCCGCAAAATCGGGTGGCCCATGCCCGCGGGCTCCAGTATGGGGCTCTCAAACGTTAATACACCCTCATCAACTGTCACAGTTTGTTACGTGCTTTGTCATGCAAAATTCCCATAAGTCGCCAGGAGATTAAGGTGCTTCGCATGACAAATTCTCGAAGGGTCAAACAGCATCGAAATCTGTTGCAAATTTGTGATGCGAGACTCGCAAGCTTGCCCCTTCCCATATTGCTGCAATGCATCACAAAAAAATCATGTAACAGTTGAGAATGTAAAGTTTGAGAGTCCCATATCCAGCACCCACAGGGTCAGCACCCCGGTGACCCACACGAGCAGGAAGTCCATAAAATTCCAGGCGTCGAAGACCCAGATGATCCCAAACGCGCGCACCCGCAGTAAAAACTCGCCGACAAAAAGCCCCGTGAAAAAATTTTCCGTCATGGTCACGTTGGACGGCTTTTCCTCGCCCTCACGGTATTTCGCTCCGCTCCCGATCGTATGCATTACAAAAATGTCTGGGTCTGGAAACTTGTAATGCTAAAGGGGAATGACAGACGCACTGCAATACGCAGCTATGCATGACAAATTTTTTGGCTGCCATGTCTTACGTATTCCGCATGGCGAGCTGCGTTTTTGCATGACAGGTACGGGGGCTTTTTCGTGCCTATGCAACACAGATTCTCGAGTCATGCCAGACAAGCATGACAAACTTGCACTCATCCAGACCTAGACATATTTGCATCTGATAGATCGTGAACGCATTCACGCAGATCATCAAACCGAAAAACAGGTCGAACCCCAGCGACTCCACCATCCGCTGGACGCGGCCCTTCTTTCGGATCCCGAGCGACTGCTCGTACTGTTGAAACCACTTATCGAGTGCAAATATCCACCCTGGATGTCTGGAACTCTCCAACGAACTTGTCATGCTAACACTGAATCGTGCACAGTAAATCTGTGCAGCATGATTACCAAATGCTGTCCACTTTTGACCTAACCGAGAGGCAGTTTCTGATGCAGGGTAGGCAACATGATAGAACTCTCACAGAATCTGTCATGCTATGTCCTACATATCAGACGTCATGGGTCATGGAAAACCTGCATGACAAGTCTGGCATTCTTCCCGACATCCAGGGATGTTTGCAGTTGATACCGCTTTTTCATCAACCACAGTCGGAACATCACGTCCGGTCGGTACCTATGCATTGCAAGTATCGATCAGGGCCTGGAAATTATTTGTGTTGCTGATCATACACGTATCGCAAAATTATAGCCACTTGTAGATAGTACTCGTAGTCACGCATCACAGATCTTTTTTGTCCTTCAAATCCCGCATGACAAACTCAGATCACCAGATCGATAATGTTTGCAATGCATAGTACCACGGTGCCCCGTCTTTCAGGTGTCTGGCCATACCCGCCTGGCCTATGGATTGCAAAAGTGTCTGGGTCTGGAAGATGCTAAACTTGTAATGCTGTCTCTGGATTCTAAAAAAATGTGTATTGCATGACCAAGAAGAGCACTCCAGTTTGTGCTATGCAGAGAGGGCATTTCTCATGCGGTAGAGGCATCGCAAAGTCCTCTAAAAATATGTGATGCTAGGGCATGCATCACAGACATCATAGGTCATGCAAAATATGCATGACAAACCTGGCAATCTTCCAGACCCAGACATATTTGCATTCCATATGGCCCCGCATAAACTCAGCGTAATCGGAGGAAACCTGTTTTACTGTGTTAGCATTACAACTACAAGCAAAAGAAATACAGCTTTCTTGTGAAGAGTAGTTCCATCCCCCGATTTTGTCTTGCGAAAAGTAGCACTGCGACATTTTGAATTTGTCATGCCGCACGCAACGAAAAAATGAAAAAATCAGCACCTCTTTGCCGGCAATTTTCGCTGCCTCGGTGGTCGTCGCCGCGTTCTGCATGTCTCGGACCACTTCATCGCGCAACTTTTGTGCTTCGCGCAGAAAGCTGACCTTGTACTTTTCTTCCTCTTCCTGTTGCTGTGCGACCTTCAACTCTGCGAGACTCCTTGCCGCGCTCTTGCCTTTCTTTTTCGCGTATCAAGTGCAAAAATGTCTGGGTCAGGTGGGAGAATGCATGTTTGTCATGCTTGTCTGGCATGACAGTTAAATCTGTCATGCAGCACGTTAGTTACCCAAGAGCTCCATTTTTCTGTGATGCAGAAACGCAGTTTGTCATGCACACTAGGCAACACCTAGAAACTCAGAAACTTGTCATGCTGAGCCAGCATTTGTGGCCTCATCATGAGACGCCACTCAGCATCACAAGTTTCCCCACCCCGACATTTTTACATTTGATATCGCGTCCTTCTTCTTCTTTTTCCCCGTTTTCGGATCGATATCGTCGTCCGAATCCTCCTATGCATGGCAAATATTTCTGGATCTGGATTTGTGATGCGAAATTTGAAGGACAGCTGTGTGATGCATGAAGAGGATAGGCGAGTTTTTTTGTCGTGCTGGAAGACAGTTTGTCATGCTATTTACGAATGAATGCACAAGAAGCCGAGGATGAAAACTTCTCATGCTGTTATGCCGTACAAGCAACCACCCTGTGTTGCAAGTATCAGCACCACAAGTTTCTGACATATTTGCATTTGATACCTCCTTGTCTCCGCCGTCATCTGGCTGGCCGGACGGGTCGTGTAGACTTGGATCTTCGCCGAAGGAGCGGGAACCGGAGAGCGACTTGGTGCGCTTCTCGTACTCGGCCATTTTCTGGTTGTACTTGAGCAGACTGGCCCGAATCTCACGTCTTTCCTTCAAATCCTTTCTTCGATCCCGTTCGGCGATGAGTTGCTGCAGCTCCTTGTCCTCTTTCTCGATGTTTGCCCGCAGGGCTAGGATCCGTTCCTCTTCGGCGGTGGTCTTCTTGGGACCGCCGGCGAGGTACGGCACGCCATTGAACGTACGGGGGCCCACGTTCAACATGCTCTTTTACTTGCGGGTTTTGCTACTTCAGGAGGTAAAATCTGAAGTCTCTCTGCACAACGGCCTTTGCTGCGGAGTGGTGCTCGTGCTGTGCCCACCGGGTTCCCAAAAACAGGACGGGGATGGAGACGGTGCGACAGGCACCAGCACGAGAAGACCCGCTGGATTTATGTCAACATTTGCGGTTGGCTTGTTGTACTTCTACTTTCGCTTCGTAGTACTTTACCGTTTATTGTTTTTCAACATCTTCATCTAGGGTGGAGAAGTCCAACGAAGCAGAAACACACAATTTGCACTGTCGCGTCTGACCACACAGTAGACGACCGCTCCACGATTTGAGCTTGTTGACGCTCCAGTATATATTATTAAAACCACGGGCAGCTACCGCCCCCCCCTCTGCTCTCTTTATTGCTCTCCGTGTAATTTTGCTTTTGGCTCTCGTCGACTCGGAGCGCGCTTTACTCTGTACATAAAATAATCAGCAAGAAAAGCCAACATCAACAAACAACGTGAGACAAAAGAACTTCAGGAGGAGGGGAAAGAGGCATAGAAATCTTGGCTGATTCTTCAAAACGCTGCTTTTTTGCAGCACCTGAGTAATAATGATCGACCCGCTTCCACACAGTGGTACTGCCGTTGTGAACGTGGTACGATCACGCATGTTGTATGTTTCATCGCTTCATTTGAATTTGTGTCTCTGTCATGTGTCTCTATGCCGCGTCTGCGGAAATGGTGACGCGCATCTTCATTTTCATAGCACGTCTTGCTCGCTGAGCTATCGGTTTTTTACCGCTGCATTTACTATTCCGAAACATATACTTAATTCTTTCTTGGTGGACATCTTCATTATAGCAGGTGAATTAATAATAATAACCGTTCCGTTCGCAATCGTAGCTGGTCCGCCTCCGCCCGCGGCGGAATCGTTCCCATTGGAATTATTAATGAAACTTCTAAGTAGGGCTATCTCGTTGAACTACTTGATGCGACGTTTATTTGTTGCGTGAGCTAGTTATTTTTCTACTACAGAGCCTTTGCCAATTGCCACATTGTTCATCCCGCTCCCGGACGACCTCTTTTATCATGCCTGAATCAATCGTGGCCTGTGCAATCTATATATAATTGGAAAAAAATGTAAAGTGAAAAAAAGCGACAACTTCCATGTGAGAATATCAATTTCTGATTTGTGAGCTTCCGCTCGAGGCGGGTTCTGTATCAATTCTGTACTTGCCTGTCCTTCGAGGCGGGGTTCATGTTCATCATCTGCTACATAAATGTTTCAGTCACAATCTCATGCTTTTGGTTTTCGATTTGAATTACAATTACAATTTCGATGTATCTCTGTCTTCTCTAAAAGGTTAGCTGCAATGGACATACTTAGTCCTCCCTTCGGTAAAAAATCTCCTTCGTTCAGTGGAGTTGTCAGACGAATGCACCGCAGCTGGAGATCCTCCTCTTGATCGACGGTATATATGAAGTGGACTGACAGCTGCAAAAAACTTCACTGAAGATCTCTCCTACCACCTCCAACGGGATGAAAAAACTAGTTTTACAGCCCCTGTTTACTTAAGAGTAGAACAGCTCTCCGCTGCCCGTCCCACCCATCACAAACACTTCCTCCCCCGCCGTCCCACTGC
This sequence comes from Amoebophrya sp. A120, assembly GCA_905178155.1. NCBI lineage: Eukaryota > Dinophyceae > Syndiniales > Amoebophryaceae > Amoebophrya > Amoebophrya sp. A120. The sequence continues at coordinate 202,774 of CAJINV010000023.1, read as the reverse complement.
TCGCCGCGACTTGCTGAAAGCTCAGGGTCTCCGCTGCAGCCCCGCTCGCTGCACTGCCAAGCACAGTAAGCACTTTTTTCGTGATATCAAAAGGAAAAATCCCCCCTCCCCATATCAAAAGGAAGTTTCTGATGCTGGATTTGCGTACACAAATCAGATCTGTCTTGCAATGGCGGACTGCAGGCTCCTGCCAAGCCTGAGCGGAGAGGTTTTTGCCTAGGTGCTTAGCATGGGAAACGTCTATGCTGTAGGCCCAACAGCATCACAAACCGCCTGCGTAATGCGGCAGAGCCTGTGTACTTGTCTTCTGGCAAGACAGACGTGATTTGTGGTCTCAAATCAGCAAGACAAATTTTCGGAAGCATACCGTTTCGATATGGGGAGGGGGGATTTTTCCTCTCAATACGTGAAGGCCCCACTCGTCTGGTCTTCGCTGCAACTGTGTTTCGGGCAAATTACCCGGATCTCGATTCCGTCGTGGCTGGGCACATTCATGCTAGGTTGCGGAAAGTTTTCCTCCAGATCCAACACCGGAAATGGCGGGAGTGGCAGATGGCGGTTGCCACTGCTTGTACCGCTGGAGGCAGAGTCGCTTTTCTGCTTATGGCGTTTTTAACTGTTACATTCTCAAGTGTTACATGAATTTGTGATGCAAGAATGGAAAGAGTGAACGGGGCGACCTTGCGCGTCTTGCATGACAGATTTGGCACGGATTATCATCCTGCTTCGCCCTCTGAGAATTTGCCATGCAAAGCAGCTTGATAGTGTCGATTTTGAAGGTGGTCTCGCATGACAAATCGTGTAAACAGTTGAGAATGTAACAGTTGAGAACGCCATACTGCTGGAAAAACCCCTGGAAAATCGAGGAGGGCGTCGTCGCTCCTGGCTTGGTCTTGACTCAGGTATGCTAATGTAAAATCGAAATCTAATCTGCTTTCCCAAAAATGCCATCTTCACGTGTTCACTTGGTGACCTTCGCAGTAATGAGCGCGAATGATCCGAGTGACAAAAAACGAACCAGAATCATTCCGAGTGACGAGCGCCCGAATCGGAGTGAAGCGGAGTCCGGCGGCTGTCACTCGGACTCCAGCAAGGTAGCTTGCGGGGAGCATGCCGGCCTGATTCGCACTCACTCGGATTCGTGTTGGTCAAAAAAATCATTTTGGTCAACACGAATCGGAGTGACAAAAAACGAACCAGAATCATTCCGAGTGACGAGCGCCCGAATCGGAGTGAAGCGGATTCCGGCGGCTGTCACTCGGACTCCAGCAAGTCAGCTCGCAGGGAGACTTATAGCGCCCTAATGTGGTCATGAAGGTTCATAAAGTACTTCTCAACATCGCAAGTTACTTTACACCATTAATTCACTTGGCGAAGCTCAAATAAATCATGACGATTTTACGTTGGATAAAACACCTCCTGGCCAAAAACCCGCACGCGTTTTGGCGCGGCGCCGGAAGAACTATTCGTGCTGTGATCCGTCACCAGAAGCCCCGCGTCCAGAATATGGCGTTCTCAAGCGTTACATTCTCAACTGTTACATGGATTTGTAATGCAAGAACAGCAATAGTGAAAGTTGCATTATTGCAGCTTTCGCATCACAGATTTTCCGCAGATTTCGATGCTGTTTAGCCCTTCGGAGATTTGTCATGCTAGGCACCTTGCTCAAGTGGAGGCTGATGGCAATTTTGCATGACAAATCCGTGTAACACTTGAGAATGTAACAGTTGAGAATGCCATACAGAATCAAGGTGACTTTTTTCAGCTCCGGCACGCCCGAGGCCGTCGTGCGCCGGTTGGCACAGTGCCTGATCCACTGGTAAAGCTGCTCGATCGAAAAGAATCGATAGCCGCACCGCTGCACCTGACCCTGCACGACTTGCGTCAGGTCGCGGTTTGAGGAAGTCTTGTTCGGTGAGTAGTCGAAGTGTTTTTCCATGTGCTGCACCGAGTTTTTCCACTCCGGATCCGCGACGAACCCGGCAGGGTATGCATTGCAAAAACGTCTGGAACCGGAAGAATGCACGTTTGTCATGCTAGTCTCGCATGACAATTGAATCTGTAATGCGAGAGGAGGAGAACAAAAGCCTCTTGATCGTCATGCGGGAAGGTAGCCTAGCCCAGAAACTCACTGGCTTGCCATGCGTGGCTGCGTATCGCAGTACGCCCACCATTCACAAACTAGCATTAGAAGTTTCTCCAGATCTAGACATATTAATTTGCAACGCGTACAGGGAGCGACTTCGCAAAATCTGCGGGAAGGAGAACCGCGGTGCTTGGGGATGAGGATGCAGCATATCAAAGGGAAAAATCCTCCCGACGCATATTGAAAAAGGTATGACTCCGCAAATTTGTGCTGCTGATTTGAGGCCACAGATCACATTTGTCTTGCAAGAAGGCAATGGCAGATGCTTCCCTCCCATTATGGGAGCGATTTGCCATGCTGTTTGGCCTAAAGGGCAGCCGTTTGCGATGCTGAACAACTAGACCCATACGCCCCCACAGAGCCTGGGAATCTGGCCACAGTGCCTTCCTGCAAGACAAAGCTGATTTGTGTACACAAATCCAGCATCAGAAGTTCATCGGGAGGGGGGATTTTTCCGTTTGATACAGCACTGTGGCTCATCAGAGCCGTGGTGTCCAGCACGTGGCTGCTACTGCTACTGCTCATCGAGCTGCCGTAACCGGAAAAGTAGAAAAACAAGTGCTCTGTCGGGTTCGAATTCTTGACCAGCACGTCCTCAATGGCGTGGAAAATGTTGTGGCAGGTAATTTATCAAGTGCAAATATGTACTGTCTAAGTCTGGGACAGTGGATCTTGTGATGCGAGTCTTCCATTCCTGGCAAATCTGTGTTGTATGAGGAGCAAAAGAGGAGCTTCCTTTCTCGTGCAAAAGCGCAATTTGTGATGCGTGCTAGGCATTAGCAGGCGTTTCAAAAGCTTGTCACGCTTGGGTGCCAACATCGCAAGCGCTTCAATCATGCTCAATTCAGCATCACAGGTGTCCACACCGAGGCATATTTGCAAGGCATATACTTGTCCCGTGACTCGCGCTGTGCGACGAGGAGTCGCTGACGTCGCCCGCCTATCCTGTGCAAAAGTATCGCACTCGTATAAATGCAAGTCTTGCATTAGCAAGCCCTTTTCTTAAGGTAAATCCGCATTACAAAGAAATCCTATTTCTCATGCTGAGGGAATTTGTATATGCATTTATACGAGTGCGATACTTTTGCAATTCATACCGCCGCCTCGAGCGTGTCGGTCAACACCCGTATCCCCGCGCCGCCGCGGAACTGCTGGCTTTGTTCGAAGCATCTCGCGATCTGCATGGCGTCCGCATTGGCGTGCTGCAGGCCCGGAATGGAGGTCTCAAGCGTTGAGTTTTCAGCGGCTGTTGTTGCGTGAATTTCTTGTGATTCATGAATCAATAGCCAAAGGGACTTTAAAGGAGGGAGCTCGAGCTCGTCGCACCCCTGGCTTTACAATCTTGGCACAGATTGTTCCCATGTTGATTTTGGCCCTATGAGAATTTGCCACGCAAAGTGCAAAGCAGTTTGATTCTGCTACTATCCAAGATGCTGAAGCTGATGCATGGCAATTCCAATTTCGCACGACAAGGAATCAAGTTAACAGTTGACGACTTCCCCGCTTGCGAGCTTGTCCATACCCGCGTTGCGGACGTTTGGGTAGTTGTATGAACTGCAAAAGTGCTCGGCGCCCTCGTGCTCTATGTCTATATTGCGACGCAATGCATGCGCTCCAGATCTTTTTGCTAAGGCAAATCCGCAGCACATCGGAGACAGAGCTACAACCGGGCGGCAGGACGTCCGGGCGGCCGCGGCCTTCTACTGAACAATAAATCGAGAAGGATATAAGCTAAGCAACGCGCTGGGGCTCGTTTGGTTGGCTTGGGTGGACGGGCGCAGGCGGGGCGGTCGCCGTGCTGCTCCTGCGAAAAGGGTGGCGACTTTCCTCCCGGCTTGGTCTCGAGAATCACCAGCGCCGCGCGCTTCGTTTCGTCTCCCCATGCGGATTTGCCGCGTTCAACTTCAAGCGGGCGAGCGCGGAAACATTTGCGGGGGCCGCCGCTTCTTTGCGATTAGCGAGCACTGGCGCAGGCGGGCGTCTGGTTTTTGCGTTCCTGCGAAAAGGGCGGCGATTTTCCTCCCGGTTTGGTCTCGAGAACCACCAGGGCCGCGCGCTTCGTTTCGTCTCCCCATACGGATTTGCCGCGTTCAACTTCAAGCGGGCGGGCGCGGAAACGTTTGCGGGGGCCGCCGTTTCTTTGCGATTAGCGAGCATTGGCGCGGGCGGGAGTCTCGTTTTTGCGTTCCTGCGAAAAGGGCGGCGATTTTCCTCCCGGTTTGGTCTCGAGAACCACCAGGGCCGCGCGCTTCGTTCCGTCTCCCCATGCGGGTTTGCCGCGTTCAGCTTCAGGCGGGCGAGCGCGAAAACGTCCGCGGGGGCCGCCGTTTCTTTGCGATTAGCGAGCATTGGCGCGGGCGGGAGTCTCGTTTTTGCGTTCCTGCGAAAAGGGCGGCGATTTTCCTCCCGGTTTGGTCTCGAGAACCACCAGGGCCGCGCGCTTCGTTCCGTCTCCCCATGCGGGTTTGCCGCGTTCAGCTTCAGGCGGGCGAGCGCGAAAACGTCCGCGGGGGCCGCCGTTTCTTTGCGATTAGCGAGCATTGGCGCGGGCGGGAGTCTCGTTTTTGCGTTCCTGCGAAAAGGGCGGCGATTTTCCTCCCGGTTTGGTCTCGAGAACCACCAGGGCCGCGCGCTTCGTTCCGTCTCCCCATGCGGGTTTGCCGCGTTCAGCTTCAGGCGGGCGAGCGCGAAAACGTCCGCGGGGGCCGCCGTTTCTTTGCGATTAGCGAGCATTGGCGCGGGCGGGAGTCTCGTTTTTGCGTTCCTGCGAAAAGGGCGGCGATTTTCCTCCCGGTTTGGTCTCGAGAACCACCAGGGCCGCGCGCTTCGTTCCGTCTCCCCATGCGGGTTTGCCGCGTTCAGCTTCAGGCGGGCGAGCGCGAAAACGTCCGCGGGGGCCGCCGTTTCTTTGCGATTAGCGAGCATTGGCGCGGGCGGGAGTCTCGTTTTTGCGTTCCTGCGAAAAGGGCGGCGATTTTCCTCCCGGTTTGGTCTCGAGAACCACCAGGGCCGCGCGCTTCGTTCCGTCTCCCCATGCGGGTTTGCCGCGTTCAGCTTCAGGCGGGCGAGCGCGAAAACGTCCGCGGGGGCCGCCGTTTCTTTGCGATTAGCGAGCATTGGCGCGGGCGGGAGTCTCGTTTTTGCGTTCCTGCGAAAAGGGCGGCGATTTTCCTCCCGGTTTGGTCTCGAGAACCACCAGGGCCGCGCGCTTCGTTCCGTCTCCCCATGCGGGTTTGCCGCGTTCAGCTTCAGGCGGGCGAGCGCGAAAACGTCCGCGGGGGCCGCCGTTTCTTTGCGATTAGCGAGCATTGGCGCGGGCGGGAGTCTCGTTTTTGCGTTCCTGCGAAAAGGGCGGCGATTTTCCTCCCGGTTTGGTCTCGAGAACCACCAGGGCCGCGCGCTTCGTTCCGTCTCCCCATGCGGGTTTGCCGCGTTCAGCTTCAGGCGGGCGAGCGCGAAAACGTCCGCGGGGGCCGCCGTTTCTTTGCGATTAGCGAGCATTGGCGCGGGCGGGAGTCTCGTTTTTGCGTTCCTGCGAAAAGGGCGGCGATTTTCCTCCCGGTTTGGTCTCGAGAACCACCAGGGCCGCGCGCTTCGTTCCGTCTCCCCATGCGGGTTTGCCGCGTTCAGCTTCAGGCGGGCGAGCGCGAAAACGTCCGCGGGGGCCGCCGTTTCTTTGCGATTAGCGAGCATTGGCGCGGGCGGGAGTCTCGTTTTTGCGTTCCTGCGAAAAGGGCGGCGATTTTCCTCCCGGTTTGGTCTCGAGAACCACCAGGGCCGCGCGCTTCGTTCCGTCTCCCCATGCGGGTTTGCCGCGTTCAGCTTCAGGCGGGCGAGCGCGAAAACGTCCGCGGGGGCCGCCGTTTCTTTGCGATTAGCGAGCATTGGCGCGGGCGGGAGTCTCGTTTTTGCGTTCCTGCGAAAAGGGCGGCGATTTTCCTCCCGGTTTGGTCTCGAGAACCACCAGGGCCGCGCGCTTCGTTCCGTCTCCCCATGCGGGTTTGCCGCGTTCAGCTTCAGGCGGGCGAGCGCGAAAACGTCCGCGGGGGCCGCCGTTTCTTTGCGATTAGCGAGCATTGGCGCGGGCGGGAGTCTCGTTTTTGCGTTCCTGCGAAAAGGGCGGCGATTTTCCTCCCGGTTTGGTCTCGAGAACCACCAGGGCCGCGCGCTTCGTTCCGTCTCCCCATGCGGGTTTGCCGCGTTCAGCTTCAGGCGGGCGAGCGCGAAAACGTCCGCGGGGGCCGCCGTTTCTTTGCGATTAGCGAGCATTGGCGCGGGCGGGAGTCTCGTTTTTGCGTTCCTGCGAAAAGGGCGGCGATTTCCCTCCCGGTTTGGTCTCGAGAACCACCAGGGCCGCGCGCTTCGTTCCGTCTCCCCATGCGGGTTTGCCGCGTTCCGCTTCAGGCGGGCGAGCGCGAAAACGTCCGCGGGGGCCGCCGTTTCTTTGCGATAGGCGAGCACTGGCGCGGGCGGGAGTCTCGTTTTTGCGTTCCTGCGAAAAGGGCGGCGATTTTCCTCCCGGTTTGGTCTCGAGAACCACCAGGGCCGCGCGCTTCGTTCCGTCTCCCCATGCGGGTTTGCCGCGTTCAGCTTCAAGCGGGCGGGCGCGAAAGCGTCCGCGGGGGCCGCCGTTTCTTTGCGATTAGCGAGCACGGGCGCGGGCGGGTGTCTCGTTTTTGCGTTCCTGCGAAAAGGGCGGCGACTTTCCTCGCGGTTTGGTCTCGAGAATCACCAGCGCCGCGCGCTTCGTTTCGTCCCCCCGTGCGGGTTTGCCGCGTTCAGCTTCAAGCGGGCGGGCGCGGCAACGTTTGCGGGGGCCGCCGCTTCTTTGCGGGCGAGCGTCGTAGAAGGCGCAACGAAAAGGCAGAGGCGGCATGAGTCGGGGCCCAGGCTGCACGAAGGTCAGACGTGCGGCATCCGTCTAAGACGTGAGGCAGAACATGACGCACGGCCCTGGAGGTCCTTATGCACAAGCGAAACGTAGGCGAGAGGCTGCCAACGAGCTACCTCTGCTGCGCCAATTCGGACAAATTCAGCAAGAAGCTTGCTGCGTTTCGCAGCGGCATACAGGCGCTTCGCATTCGGGCAAGTCCGCATTTACAAATTTAATTCGTAATGCTAACTCAATGCCAATTCGTAATCCAATTTATACTAGTGCGATACTGTACTTTTGCAGTTCATAAGTTGCAGCCGACGACAATGGCAGACTTCGCGGTGCTGGTGGTAAAACCAGTGTACCCGCCGCCATACTCCTGCTCAACCGAAGAAGACGACCATATCTTCTATGACCTGCTCAAGCGTTACAATCTCAAACGTTAGAATAGAATCTGGGTTTTGTATTGCATGAGGAGCATGACAGACTCGCAGAGCATTCCACTTTCTGCAATACAAATTTCGCCAGATTGTAGTGCGGATTGGGACTCCAGAACTTGTCATGCTCAATCCTATGAGAGTTGGCTAGATAATGCACTTCTTGCATTACAAACTCCAGATTTTATGGTAACCGATTTGAGATTGTAAAACCTGAGCATGTTATATCTGCGGACCCGCACCAGGCCCGCCCGCAGGATTGGTCAACCCCACGGCCGGGAGATGCAAGGGTAGTCCAATGTTGCCCACCAGGCCGCCGGGTCGCGCTGCGAACGGGGAAATTCCAAAGGTAGATGAACCTTGCGGCGGTGCTGGCCCCTGCTGCTGCAGCACATTCACATTGATGTTACCGGCCCCAGATGAAGCGACTGGACCCGGACTGGGCTGGAACATGTTAGTACTGCCTCCCCGCGGCGGCGGCGTCATGCGCATCATCATCATTTGGTTCAGCGAACTCGGATCGATCATCATATTGCCGCTAGGATTCCCCGACACAGTCGTGGCTGCCCCTGCTGCAACGGGACCTGCTGCTCCACCTCCCGGGCTGTTCAGGAGATGATGATTTCCAGCGCTGTCTTTGTCCTTCAAGATCATGTCGCGCAGGACGTTATTGTTGTCGTCGCTGAGATCCACGTTGTCCGCAATGAACTTTTTCAGAATCGCGATCTCGGTGTTCTTTTCTTCCTCCATCACCATTGCGTGCTGCATCATCTCCGTGAGGCTGTCCACGTCTTGTTCGTGCTTCGACTTTTCCTGTTCCAGAGCGATAATCTGGGCGTCTTTCTGCTCGATGACCTCCCGCTGGTTGGTCAGTTGTAGGGAAAATTTCTTCTCGAACTCCTGTTGCAACTCCGTTTGGAATTGCAGCATCTGTTCGCTGGTCGCGCTGTTGGTCTGCTGCTGGAAGCTGCGCAACTGCTGCACTTCCTCCTGAAAATTCGCCATCTTCTGCTCGCCGCTCGCGACGGACTGTTTCAGCGTTAAAACCTCCGATTCTAGGGCTTGTTTGTCCTTGCGCAAAATCTCGGCTTTGGTCTGCTCGGTATACATATCCACCGCAAAAGCATCGCACTCGTATAAATGCATTACAAATTTTCTCAGCATGAGAGATAAAATTTGTAATGCGGATCTACCTTAAGAAGAAGATTTGTAATGCATGATGCCAATTACTACGAGTACCAAATATAGCCGCCGGGGCGGAGGTAGTGAGGTCGTTGGGCGTTTTCTTGCCGGCCATCGCCTTGGCCGCGGCTTTGCTTTTTCTGGGCTCGCCATACCGCCGTGAGTAACGTTAGGCCGCACGGTATGGCGGCCGCTTGATAAACATCGCAAATTTTGGCAAATTCCCGAAATTCCTTTCCGAAGGCCAGCCCCCATGCTATGGGGCCGATCCGGGTGCCACGGGGGGCGCCCAAAAAGCGAAGAAAAATCGGGCCCATAGCATGCGGATTGGCTTTGCGCGTCTGGGGCGCTTTTTCTTTTTCGCGTTTTTATTTTTCACGCCGGCGCTTTTTGCAAAGCTTCCCAGGCTCTGAAACCGGCGAAAAGGCGGCCGCTTTCGCGGCCGCCCAAAATGCTCCGAAATCGCGGCCGTGCCATGCTGTTTCGCTGTTTTGATTTTGGGCGCGTTTTTTGCGCGCCCCTTTTTGGGCGCCCCAAATCGCCAGAAACCAAGGGGGCGGGCGCCTCAGAAGGGCGCCCCTTTTCCCGGCTCCCCTGCGTCGTTTTATCAAGTGCGAGTCGATAGTTTTCGACCGGGCTTGTTTGACGGCAAAGCCCCGTCCGCTTGATAATTAAAAATTTTTTATGTCAAAAAACGCCTCCGGCCGCTTGAAAACTGCCGGTCGTTTTTCAGGGTAGCTGTCAAAAAAACTCCCTGGTTAGAACCGTTCGGTGACCTCACTACATACGATACTTTTGCACAGGATAATATAGTTGCTGCGTCAGGTCCTGCACTTTTCGGTCCGCGTCCTGCTTCGCCCGCTCCATGCTCTGCTGCTGCTCGTGCTTTTCATGCTGCAGGGCACTCACCGACTGCTCCAGGTCCGTGCTGCGGATCTTCACGTTGTCCAGCTCTTGCTGCAAAGACTGCGAATGCTGCTCCATCGTGTCGATGTAACTGTTGTACTTCTCAGCGCTCTGGTTGTTTTCGCTAACCAGCTTTTCTCGTTCGGCTTCTAGCCTCTCCGCGTAGCCCTTTTCCGCATTTTTCTTCTCCATTTCCAGTCGCATCACCTGCGTCTGCATCCCCTGCAACTCCTTCTGGAATTCCTTTTGCGCATCTTGCAGCTTCTGCTCCGACTCGTGCGACGCGATTTGCATGGCAAAAGTGTAGTCGTATTCGTAGTAATTTACAAATAAAAGCAAATGACAAGTCTCTTTTTCAAGCTAAATCGTCATGACAACTTTGATGATGATGCGGCGTCATGCTGAGCTAATTCGTACTATTGCAATTACTTCTACTACTAGCTGCGCGAGTATGCTTTTGCACTGCATAAGTTAGGCTTTTCTGCAACTCGAACTCCGATTGCCGCTCTTTCATTTTTTCCAGCAAGTCTAGCTTCTCCTTCTCGAGCGCCGAAGCGGCCTGCGCCTTCGCGGCCAAAGTGCTTTCGAGTTCCAGCTTTTCGCGGTCCAGGGTCTGTCGCTCCTCATCGGCCTTCTCTTGCAAGCTCACGAGCTCCGCGCGGAGCGCCGCGAGTTGGTCCGCCGCCTGCTTTTCCCGCGTCGCAAGCTCCGTCGCCTGCTTGTCCTGTTTTGACCGCTCCCCCGATATTGTCATTTCTAGGCTTCGCTTCTCGCTTTCAAGCTTCTGTTTTTCGCTGGCGAGTCTGTCGCTTAGATCCTTATGAACTGCTCAAGCGTTACAATCCCAAACGTTACAATAGAATCTAGAATTTGTATTGCATGAAGAGCATGAGGAACGCAGAGAGAATCGAGCTTTTCGCAATACAAATTTTGCCGGATTTCAGGTGGGTTTGGGACTCCGAAACTTATCATGCGTAATCCTATGGCTATGGGAGTAGGCTAGATCATGCAGTTCTTGCATCATAGATTTCCAGATTCTATTGTAACAGTTGAGATTGTAACGTCTGAGCGGGTCATAGTCCTGCAGCTGCTTTTTTTCTTTGGTGATCCCCTCAAGTTCGTGCTGCAGCGCGTTCTGTTGCTGCTGCGTCAGTGCTATGCATTGCAAAAGTACCGTACTCGTATAAATGCATTACAAATTTTCTCAGCATGAGAAATAGAATTTGTAATGCGTATTGACCTTAAGAAAAAAATTTGTAATGCATGACTGCAATTCCAATTACTACGAGTACGGTACTTATGCGGTTCATAAGTGCCGTCGTGGTGTCCAGGTCCTTGGCGTAGCTGTTCTTCATGTCCTGGTATTTCGTATCCCATTCTCGGTTTTTTTCCGCCAGCTCTAGGTTTTTTTCTTCTACCAAACTCTGCACGGCGCGCTCCTTGTCGAGCAGCAAACTCGACCGCGTTTTCTCCAACTCGTTCTCCATAAGGTTCTGTTTGTCTGCCAACAGCTTCTGTTGCTCCATGAGTTTTGTCTCCGTCTCGCGGCTATCGAATGCAAATACGTCTGGGTCTGGAAACTTGTAATGCTGGGTGGGGAATACGAATAGTGAATGCTCTGTAATGCACAGCCAAGCATGGGGAATATCCGCGCTGCTTTAGTGTTCTTGCATTTTCCACATGACAAACTGCGTCTTTGCATGACACGCAAGAGGGTCTCTTCTTGGACCCGCATCACAGACTCTTCAGACATACCAGACAAGCATGACAAACCTTGCATCCTTCCAGACCCAGACACATTTGCACTGCATAGCGGCGCTGCTGCTCAAGTTCCGCTGTGCGACCCTGGATAGCCTGCTCCAGTTTGCGGATCTGGTCCGCGGCGCTCGCTTTCTCGGCCTAAGGATAGGGATTCTTTTTTTTTACTCAAGAGCCAGAACATGAACAGAGAAAATGGCAAAACTACATCAAAAAAAACCGCACAGACACCTAAAAGAAGCGCCGGCACGGCGCCGGTACGCGAGCCAAACAGGAGCGTATGGGCGCACCGGTACGCGAAATCTTTGGCGCCGGTAAGTAAGCGGGTTCTTTTCGGTGAAACCACTGCAGGACAAGTGCAAGATGCTTTCGTAAAGCGAAAGAGAAACTGCTGCTCAGAAGCAGAGCGAAATTTTAAATTTTACAGCACATAGAGGACGATTATACCGCTCGTTGCGTCTTTTCCATGAGCAGGGAATCTCGGAGCGTGTCGACTTCTTTGTTGCCCTGCTGCTCGATCATTTCTATCAATTGCAAAAGTATCGCAGCTCTCGTATAAATGCATTACAAATTTCCTCCGCATGAGAAATGAAATTTGTAATGCGGATTTGACACTTAACAAAAAGACTTGTATATGCATGACTGCAATACGAATACGATGCTTTTGCACAGGATAATTTCTACCCGTTTGAAGGTCTGGTCCAATTCCGATTTGAGTGCGTGTTCCTGCTTCAGGTAGTTCTCTTGCAACAGTTATCCAGTGCAAATATGTCTGGGTCTGGAACAAGAATGCGCGATTTGTCATGCCGAGTTTGCATGACCCCTGAGGTCTGAAATGCAGGATTTAGCATGACAGATTCTGTGAGATCTCTATCATCATGCCTATCCTGCGTCGTGAAACTTGGTCGAAAGTGCACAGCCTTTGCTGGTAATCACGCAAGGCAGATTTTTGCATGATTCTGCGTTAGCATGACATGTTGCAGTGTTCCAGAACCAGACCCAGACATATTTGCATTCCATAACAGTTTCGCGCCGTGCTTTTCCTCCACAAGGTCGAGCTCGTACTGCTTTAGCAGTTCCTGCGCGTTCTCATAGTGCGCACTCAAAGTGGTCACCTTCAGCTCCAAGTCGTTGTTTTTCTCTTTCAGATATGCAATACAAATTTCCCGTACTTACATGTACAGGTGGATGCATCACAAACTTCACCAATTTAGAGGGTAAAACTAGTCATGCTAAACGTCGATCGAAGCCAAGTTTTGTCTTGCAGAGACCGAATTTGTTGTACATGTGCGGGAAATTTTAATTTACTGTGGATATCAGAACGACAAACTCCGCGTCGAACTGGTTCTGTATGAAGTGCAAAAATGTCTGGGTCTGGAAGATTCTGGCACTTGTCATGCACGTTTTGCATGAGCCATGATGTCTGTGATGCATACCCCGGCAACACAGATTTTTTGAAGGCTTCTTGATGCCTATTCCGCATGACAAATGCCTTCTCAGCGTAGCAAAAATTGCATTCCCTTTGCTACTCATGCAATACAGATTTTTTTGGAATCCAAATGCAGCATCACAAGTTGCATTCTTCCAGACCCAGACATTTTTGCGCTATGGTATTCTGTATGGTGGTCTGATTCATCTCGTGCTTGTCGCTTTTATCCTGTCTGCAACAGCACTGCGCTCGTGATACTAATCGCAATCATGCATAATTTTTCAAATCTCGTTCCACCGAAGGTGACTCAAAATCTAAATCAGCATTGACAAATTTGATTTCTCATGCTGGTGAGAAAATTTATTGCCATGCGATTCCCACTAGAAGCAACAACTCACTTTTGCAGTTCATACCTCGCCTGCTTCAGCAACAGCTGAAAGTGCTCCCTTTCTTTCTGCATTTCCTCTTTTTGCTATGAAAGCGCATAACTCGCTCTCCCCCTCATTTGTCATGCAAAACCCCAAATCCAGATCCAGTCTCTGCTGTGTGGCACTGTTTACTACAGGAGAAATTCCGGAATCCCAAACAGTATGTACTACTACTACACGTAGGGACATAAATTTCTCATGCATAGGCTCCACGTGTGCTGGTGTTTGTATTGCTGTTCATGCAAAAATACAAATGAGGGGGAGCAGGGGGAGTTGTGCACTCTCATATTTGCGTTTTTTTCTCGAAGCTGGATTTCTGGATTGTCTCATGTAGGCGTTTATCAAATGTAAAAATGTCTGGATCTGGAAGAGTCATGCTGTTTTTGCATGATACAGAAGGTCTGGCATGGAAGCTCAGCATCACAGGCTTCGAGAAGCTTCCGCAATGCCGAATCAGCATGACAAATCCCCCATTTCGGTGACAGAAAATGGGCAGCTTTTGCTACCAATGCATGAGAGATTTTTGCGTGTTGTGAAATGCGCATCACAAGTTCCAACCTTCCAGACCCAGACATTTTTGCATTTGATAGCGTTGCTTTTGGAGATTCGGTATGAATTGGAAAAGTATCGCACTCGTAGTATAATTGCAATACAAAAACAATAAGCAACTTAGCTCAGCATGACAAATGGAATAGCTTCTGATGCTGATTTAGCTTGAAAAAGAAATTTGTCTTGCACGGCTGCGATAATTAGTGCGAGTATGATACTTTTGCACAGGATATTCGTCTCGTGCTCGGCTGTGTCGCGGAGCCGCTTAATCTGATGTGAATATTATGAGAGTTCTTGATGTGCACGAAATGATTTTATTTTTCCCTCCCCCTCTTTTGTCTTGCAAAAGTCCCGCCCCCAGTCGATCATGCCCGGGGCAAGAACATGACGATAAGATAAACTGGAAGTAGGCCACCCGACAGCTCATAGCTGTGTACTACGCATAATCTTCTTCAACTACATTCTTCTGTATCCCTAAAAATCCTACTTCAATCAGTATCAGTTTTTACATCCTAGGTCGTAGCTCATCTCAGAACAACTGTGTGTCACCAAAAAGCAAGTTCTGCGCACCTGCTCGTTTTCCGCCTTCACTTTTTCCAATTCCAGACCTCTGGCTCGCAACTCGTGCTCGAGCTTTTCGTAGTATGAAGGTGCACAACCCCCCCGTCCCCCTCATTTGTAGGGCATGGACAGCAATACAAGCAACGGCAGAATAAATGTTTAATGTAGTTTCCGTGTGACAAATTTACTTGCGGACTGTAGTACTCACTGTGTGAGCTTCGTAAATTTGTCATGCAGACAGCACTGATAAGGATAAGCACGGTGTGAGCAGTTTGGGTTTTTGCATTACAAATGAGGCGGGGGAGGGGGAGTTGTGCACTCTCATACGTAGCTCGACAGGCGCTGCTCCAGACTGGTCTTTTCCACTTTGGCGCGGTCCAGGTATGCATTGCAAATATGTCTGGGTCTCCTGGAAGAGTCCGTCGACTTTGTCATGCTAAATCTGATCGACACGAAAATCTATATTGCGTGACCAGGAAAACAAGTCTTCATCACTTTTGGTTACCAGAAGGCGGCACTTCTCTTCGCATGCGGATTCAGCATTGCGGAGCTTTCTCAAAACTTCTTCACTTGTGATGCTAGAGCCGACATTCGAGACCTTCTTGGTTATGTTAAACCTGCATGACAATAAAGCGTGCACCATCTTTTCCTCCAGACCCAGACATATTTGCAGTGCATACCAGGTTATTCATTGCAAAAATATCGCACTACTTGTAGTTTTGGTTCTAGTTACGCAAAATGCTGCATGTGGGCAAACGCAAACTGTTTGGAACCCTGAAAAAGGAACACGTGGCAACGGCGCCTCCTGTACTCGCGATTTCAAAAAAAATTTTGGAACCCTGAAAAAGAAACACGAGCTAGTGGAACTTTATTGACACGCAACCAAGAGCCGTGGTCCTGTCAATGCCCGCGCGGCTCTGTGTCAATAAGGGCGCGTTAGGTCGTGTCTCAAATTTTGAGCGATTTCAAACATTGTAATGCTGAATTTGGAAAAACAAAAAATTTTTGGAACCCTGAAAACGAAACACGAGCTAACGGCACCTTCTTGACACGCAAGAGCCGTCCTGTCAATGCCGGTAGGGCTCTGTGTCAAGAAGGGCGCGTTAGCTCGTGTTTCAAATTTTGAGCGATTTCAAACTTTGTAATGCTGCATTTGGAAAAACAAAAACTTTTTGGAACCCTGAAAACGAAACACGAGCTAACGGCACCTTCTTGACACGCAAGAGCCGTCCTGTCAATGCCCGCGCGGCTCTGTGTCAAGAAGGGCGCGTTAGCTCGTGTTTCAAATTTTGAGCGATTTCAAACTTTGTAATGCTGCATTTGGAAAAACAAAAACTTTTTGGAACCCTGAAAACGAAACACGAGCTAACGGCACCTTCTTGACACGCAAGAGCCGTCCTGTCAATGCCCGCGCGGCTCTGTGTCAAGAAGGGCGCGTTAGCTCGTGTTTCAAATTTTGAGCGATTTCAAGCTTTGTAATGCTGCATTTAGAAAAACAAAAACTTTTTGGAACCCTGAAAACGCAACACGAGCTAGCGGTACTACCTTCTTGACACGCAAGAGCCGTCCTGTCAATGCCCGCGCGGCTCTGTGTCAAGAAGGGCGCGTTAGCTCGTGTTTCAAATTTTGAGCGATTTCAAGCTTTGTAATGCTGCATTTAGAAAAACAAAAACTTTTTGGAACCCTGAAAACGCAACACGAGCTAGCGGTACTACCTTCTTGACACGCAAGAGCCGTCCTGTCAATGCCCGCGCGGCTCTGTGTCAAGAAGGGCGCGTTAGCTCGTGTTTCAAATTTTGAGCGATTTCAAATTTTGTAATGCTGCATTTGGAAAAACAAAACATTTTTGGAACCCTGAAAACGAAACACGAGCTAACGGCACCTTCTTGACACGCAAGAGCCGTCCTGTCAATGCCCGCGCGGCTCTGTGTCAAGAAGGGCGCGTTAGCTCGTGTTTCAAATTTTGAGCGATTTCAAATTTTGTAATGCTGCATTTGGAAAAACAAAACATTTTTGGAACCCTGAAAACGAAACACGAGCTAACGGCACCTTCTTGACACGCAAGAGCCGTCCTGTCAATGCCCGCGCGGCTCTGTGTCAAGAAGGGCGCGCTAGCTCGTGTTTCAAATTTTGAGCGATTTCAAACCTTGTAATGCTGCATCTGGAAGAACAAAAAAACTTTGGACCCCTGAAAACGAAACACGAGCTAGCGGAACCTTCTTGACACGCAAGAGCCTTCCTGGCAATGCCCACGCGGATCTGTGTCAAGAAGGGCGTGAGAAGTACTTTTTCAATTCATACTAGACTTAGTTCGATACTTTTTCAATTCATACAGATCCTGCTGAAGCAAATCGCTTTTTTCCGTGTTGTATCAAATACAGATATGTCATATGGGTCCTCTCGATGAGTGCAGATGTCTGACATGCTGTTTTTGCATGACCCAGAAGGTCATCTCGTCTGCCAAGCAAGCCCCAGCATCACAAAACTTTGGAAGGCTTTTCAATGCCTAATCCGCAAGACAGATTTTATTTCCTCCTTCCGTGACAATGATTCGGGCAACGTGTCCAGGCACGAGAGATTTTCATGTGATGTGATCTTCGCATCACAAACACAAGCTTGCATCCTTCCAGAGGACCCGGACATATTTGCATTTGATATATTGATCCGAATCCACTCGTTGCGCTCGGCCGCCAGGTCTTGCGTCAGCTTTGCCTTCACCCGCGTCTCTACCTTCTCGAGTTCCATCTTTGCTTCGTGCTTCGTCATCTGCAGCTCGGTATGGATTGCAAATATGTCTGGGTCTGGAAGAGCCAAAGAAACTTGTGATGCTGCATTTGGATGCTAAAAAAATCTGCATTGCATGAGCAGCAAGAGGAGTCAAATTTGGCTACGTGGAGAGTGTATTGGTTTGTCATGCAGGATGCGCATCGATAGGCGCTCAAAAAATCTGTGATGCTATGGCATACATCAGAGACATCATGGATCATGGAAAATGTGCATGACAAAGTTCTCCTCCTTCAGACCCAGACATTTTTGCATTTGATACTCGGATTTCAGTGTCTGCACCTGCTTACCAAATGTAAAAATGTCTGGGTCTGGAAGAATGCAACTTGTAATGCGTATTTCAGAACACAGAAAAGTCTCTCATGCATACGCAGCAAAAGCTCCCACTTTTTGCCAGCAAAATAGGGGACCTGTCATGCGGATTCGGCATTGCGGAAGGTTCTCGAAACCTGTGATGCTAGAGCTTCCATGCCAGACCTTCTGTGTCATGCAAAAACAGCATGACTCTTCCAGACCCAGACATTTTTACATTTGATACTGCTGCTCGAGGCTCTTGTTTTTGTTTTGCAGCTATCAAAAGGAAAAATTCCCCAGCACATATCGAAAAGAAAACTTGTGCCGCTGCTTTGACGTGGCCAGAAGTCGGCTTGTCTTTTTGCTGGAGAGGACTGCGGACCCATATCAAGCCTGAGTAGAGAGGCTTCCTCTTCCACCTAGGCCAGGCGCTTAGCATGAAAAACGTCCGCGCTGTAGGCCCAACGGCATGACAAACCGCCTGCGTAATTGATGCGGCGGAGCCGGTGGAGTCGCAGTCCTGCAAGACAGACACGATTTGTGGTCACAAATCAACCAACACAAATTTTCGAAAACCTACCTCGTCAATATGGGGAGGGGGGATGTTTCCTTGCGATAGCAGCTTCTCGACGGCCTGCTGCTGGATCGCGGACTGCGCCATGTTATGCATTGCAAAAATGTCTGGGTCTGGAAGAATGCAGGACTTGTCATGCTTGTCTGGCATCACTCTTAGATCTGTCGTGATGCGTAAGCAGGAACGGGTCGTCTTGCCTGTCGTGCAAAAACGCAGCTTGCCATGCGGAAAACGAAACGCATGGCACTGCAAAAACTTGTCAACATGCTTGGCTGCATATTGTAGTGAGCCCACCATTCACAGATTTGCATCACAAGAAATTTCCAGACCCAGACATATTTCCATTTGATACATGTGGCGCTGGATGTGATTGGCCATCCACTTCGCTTCCGAAAGGTCTGCGTCGTTCAGCGTGGCCGGAGCTGTCTGCTGTTGATTGTTGCTCCGTAACGATGGCGTCGACTGTGGCAACTGCGTCTGCTCCTCTAGCACTTGCCGCGCGACGACGTGTGGCGGAGCACCAGGTCCCCCGACCAGGTGCGCGTGCGTCTGCGGGCGGGTCGAGTACATATTTGGTGCGGGCTGGTTCTGCAGGTTGTTTTGGCCGCCGACCTGGGCGCCAAATTGTTGGTGCTCAAGGACGAAGTTATTCGCCGATGCGCCTGCTGCACCAGCTGCAAGACCGCCGGGCGGCGCCCCCGCCGTGATAGTAGTTTGCCCGCGATAGGTATCACAGGAAAAAACTGTTTCAGTTACACATTTGCTGGAGTTTCTGCATCACCGAGTTGCTCGACATGGCGAGGAAAACCTGTGATGCGCGGACTATAAGGGAAAACACGAAAGGAATGAGGTTGGCAAGCATCTCCTGCATGACAGAGGTTGTCTCTGTCTGTGGCTCCTGCAACATAATGTGTAACTGTCTATACTTATTTTTTCTCACGATAATAGTTATTTGCGAGCAGTTCGGAGGACTGGGGCGGCGACTGCGGGTGGTTCCCCCGGGAAGTGGAGTTCCTACGCTGGATGTTTTATCAAGTGTAAAAGTATCGTACTCGTAGTAATCGCAATTATGCATTACAAATCTACACGCTAAGGTAAATCAGCATGACAAATTCCATTTGTGATGCTGAGCTAATTTGCAGTGCATAATTTATACGAATACGATACTTTTACAGTGCATATGTTGCCTGGCACAATCATGTTGGCTGCACCTCCGTAGCTGCCAACTCCCGGATTGCTATTCTGCGGAGAGTTGGGCGCGAAAGCTGCTGCTGCTGCGCCCATCGGCTGCGGCGGATGGGGTGGCACTTGGTTTACCGCACTGGAAGTCGTTCTTTCGGGAGGAAAGTAACCGCCGCCGCTTGCGGGCATCATGTTCCTGAGGTTTTGGCCAGAACCCGGGGGCAGCGCGTTGTTGTAGGAGCTCCGCGCGTACATCTTCAGCGACAGGTAGACCTGCGGCTCGTGGTCTTCTGCTGGGTGTCGGACATCAAAACGTTGGTCTGACGGGTCTCCGGGTGTGTAGACTGGCACCCAATTCAGAAATGGGCCGTTGATCTGCTGGCAGTGCTGCAACACTTGTTTTAGCGGAATGGTGCGCACGTACATCATGGTCTTGGTTATGCATTGCAAAAGTATCGTACTCGTATAAATGCATTACAAATTTCCTCAGCATGAGAAATTAAATTTGTAATGTGGATTTACCTTGAGAAAAAAATTTGTAATGCATGCAGTAATCTGAGTTGCGCCACGCTGAATTGCTTTTTTCACTTTATTTTTCGGCATGGCTTCGTACAATCTGAATTGTCATCGTATTGTATATACGCTCGGTCTTCGTTCTTTTGCCGTTTTCGTTGCGTTTCGTTCATGTTTTTTGCTTTTCGTGCGTAAGTATGACGGGGGATCTGTCATATGGTGCGACAGATGTAATTTTCGTCCTGGGTCGGTTATCATGTGATAATCATTTGATTATCACGTGATCGAAACAATTCAAATTGGCTTATGGGGGTCCAAAATCACATGACTATCATGTGAGCAATCACGTGATAGTCATACGATCGCGACTTTGTGGCTCTTGCTTATACTATTTTTTTCTTGTTTCATCTTCACTACAGTGCCCAACTTCAATTTGTCTCGTTCAGACGAAAAAAGAACACGCTACCCAAAAAAAAAACAACTTGTCGACCTCGGACGAAAAACGAGCGCACTAACCACAAAAAACCTCTTCCCTACTAAGCAAAAAAATACCAGCCACGCACTAGCTTGCTACGTTTCTGGCTTCTCTACCTTTTTCGTTGTTTCGCGTTTTTCTCCTTCTTGCATTTTTTCGATTTCGCCTTGCAAACCATGGCAATCGTTTCGGTGGGCGGCGATTACGACCGGGCCAAGGCCTTGGCGGCCGCTGGCTTTCTGGATGCGGACGATTCCGAATTCTGCTTCGGGGATTCGGGCAACTTTCCGCCGCGCCTGACCCCCGCGGGCTGGATCGACATGGGCGACCGGGTGGCCTACTCGGACACGCAGCGCCGGCGCCTGCGGCTTACGGCCCTGAAGGTGGGCCGCCTTTGGGCGAACTTCGCCAAGCTTCGGGACCTGGGGAAGACGTTGAACCCGAAGGAAAAAATATCCCCCAGAAAAAAAGCGCGCCGCTGGCTTTGCGAAGCAGGGGCAGCATGTTAGGCATGGCAGGCGTTTTCGTTTTTTTCGCATTTCCGCCCATCACAGACGCCGGCGGCCCTTCGCGGCTGGGGCGCGCTTTTTTCATGATGTTGCAGCATGCTGGGAGGGATGTTGGCTACGGCGTCGGAAGAGGCGCAGCCCTACAGCCCGGGCCAGAAAAGTTTTGCCGCCAACGTGGCCAAAAAAACCCGCGACGCCGACCTGATGGCGGCTTTTCCCTACAGCGGCGCGGGCAGTGTTTTGGACGTGTCTTGGTTACAAGATCCGGCCCCCAGTGCTCCGGGCCCAAAGGGCGAAAAGGCCGCCCCGCCCCCCCTACCGGCGGCAGCGGTGCCGAAGTTCGACGCGGGCCCAGCTTCTTCGCTCGCGGACTCCGACCCGGGAAGCGAGTCGGAGGCGGGCAAGGCCGAAGCGGACGGGGACGGACGCGGGCGCGGCGGGGGACTGCGCGCGAACAACACCCCCCCCCCGCCCCCCCCTGTTCTGGGGTCGCCGTCCGTTTTTCCGGGATACCGCTACACGTCCGAAGGGCTGGTGACGGACGACCTGGACCCCGCCGCCTTGACCTCGGACATGGCGCGGGTCCTCAAGTTTTGCCCGGACATCGGGGGGCTTCGAAAGTTGGTTTTGACAACAACAACGGAGCCAGTGCGCGGCGGCGGCGGTATGCTTATCGTTTTTGGTTTCCGGCCCTTTTTCGTAGTGGTTTTGTTAACTTTTTTGGGAGGTTCTTTTGCTTGGGCAAGCCTCTATAGCGTTTGTGATATGTGCCTTCGTTTCCACGTCGCTCCCCTTTGCTATTTTTCGCTTTTATTTTCCACAGGCACTCTCGTCATGGACCAGATCTTGTTGCCCCGGGAGTGGCGGCCGGACCAATTGGGGCGGGCGTTTCATTATTTTTTTCGGCCGACCAACTCGGCGTGGATTCTGGTCGATCTCGACAATGTTTCGCCGGCGACGGTGGAAAAGGCCAAGGAAGACCACCGCTGCCGTATTAGAATGAAAAACCCCCCTCCCCATATCAAAAACGACATTTGTAATGCTGCTTTTGAGTACACAGTCAGGCCGGCTTGTAATGCTAGAAGGCCAAGAGACGCAGCTGCGGCCTCATTTGCAGCGAATTTGTCATGTTGTTTCGCACTTCTAGCTGCCCGATGTCATGCTGAAGATGCAAGGACTTTTCATGAGAACCAGCTCTACAGTTTGCATTTTTTTTGTTCTAGCATGACAAATCTGATTTGTGGCCACAAATCTGCATGACAGATTTCGAGTCTAAGTTCGGGGCGGGGGGAAGTTTCATTTTTATAGGCCGATTTGTCACCCGCACATCAGAAACGTGCTGGCAGGGTTGGTACAAGGTGGAGGGGGGCGCAAAGGCCGAAAAAGACTTCCGCACCGTGATGGTGCCCCTCCTGGGCGGCGACGCGAATGCCAACCGTGCGGGTCAGCCCGGCCGCCTTCCCGGCAGCCGGAACCCGAAACCGGGAAAAATGGGATGGCTTTGCCGGGTGGAATGGATTCGGGGGGAACACGCGAGCGGGCCCCACAGCGGCGCCGCCCCGGCAAAATATGGCGAAGAAAATAGTCCCCCCCCCTCCTTGTCGCAAACGCAGGGCCCGAATTTTGTCGGCCTTTTACAGTTTTCCCCGGATTTTTCCGAAAAATTCCGGGAAAATGTTGCAAACAGCATGACAAAGGCGCGCCGTGATCTTGAGGGGGGGGGGGTTTTGCACAGGATGCGCCTACGACTGGAGAGGCGGTTTTGCAAAAAATTGCGGGGAACGGCAACTGTTGCCCTCTCTCCATTGCGGCGGCCACGGGTATCAGCATGCCGAAGGTGAAGCAGCTGGTGGAAGGTTTCATGGCCGGGAAGCGTGATTATGGCACCGCGCAACACCCCCCCCCCCCTCTTTAAAGACGACGGGCCAAATTTGTGATGCTGTTCTCCGTTCCGCACAGAATTGCCGGCCCTTTGGTTTTTTTTTTTCAAGTTCTTCGGCGGTTTGCCGTTGTTCTGGCAAAAATGCGCCAGAGACTACCCGCTCTGAGTCGGGCCGGCATATGGTAGGCGCTTGTGATGGTGCTTGGCCCGGCGCCAATCACCGAGGCCAAAGGAGGAAAAAAAGGGGAAGGGGGTGTGTTGCGCATTGGCATAGCGAAGAGCTTGGTCCGTTTTGGGTGGGGGAGTATGGGGCTGACGAACCGGCGGGGCGCGGCGTCCTGGAAGAGCAAAGCCAGTGGCTGTCCTGGTTGGAGAAGCTGCTGCATCCAGCCGCAACCGTGTGGCTTGGGCACGCCTTTCTGGAAGCTGCCGCCCAGGTGATGGGCCTCACGATCTGCATCGAGCCCGCCCCCGGCTCCGCCGTAAGGTTTCAAAAAATTGGAGCCGGCACGACGGAAATCCGCTTGCAGTACGATGGCCGCCACTATGACGCCTATGTTTTGCCCAGCGCATCCCCGCGAGGCAGCAGCGCGAGGCCGGCGGCGCAAGCGGAAGCAGCACCGCAGGCACCAGAAACAGGGGCGGCGGGGGGTGACCCGGGTTGCCAGAAGCAGGGCACGGAAACGAGCGCGCCAGCGCTAAAGCCAAACGCGCCTGCCAAAAATGGCCCCGAGAAGCACTCGATAGGAGATGATCCGCAGGCGCTAGAACCAAAGCACGCCGGCTATGCTCCGCAAAAGCGCCCCGCGGAGCTGAATGCATCCGCGCCGCTGCCGCCTGAGGTTGTTGCGGCCGCAAGCGATTCGGAGCAGGGCGATTTGGGAAGCGTTTCGGACTCAAGCGAGTGCGCGCCCCCGCCTTTGAAGCGGGGCCGTAAGTCGAACGCCGGTAAAAATTTCTCTTTGCCCGATGACACGATCGAAACGCTGTTGGCAGCTGCCGACGTCAGGGCGGCCTGCAAGGCGTTGGGGCTCACCGCTCGGCAGCGCAAGTGGTGGAAGGACAAGGCCCGTTATTTTCGCCTGGCCCCAGGCACTAGCAAGCTGCAGGTCCGCGCGGAGTTTCAGGGCTATGGACGCAAATCCACGGAGGCGCTTTTGGTGTATCCTGATTGGTTGACGGTAGTGCCCGCCGGTGACGAAGCTGAAAAGCAACGCATCGCGGCCCTTGCCCACTTGCGATCCCATGGGGGGGTAGATGCGACCGCGGCGGGCATCCAGCAACTAGGTTTCACATGGTGCGGCTTCAAGGAAAGTGCCCGGCAGGCAGTGCAGGCGTGCGAAGCTTGCGCGGCAAACGAAGAAACGGCGCCAAGGCAGCAGGACAGCTACGCCAGTTCCACGCTGGCGGCGCTTGGGGACCCCGCCAACGAATCGCTACGCCCCTTCGCCTATCCTGTGGAAAAGTGCCCCGCCTCCCGTAACCGCAACCACACGCGGCGCGCAAATCTAAGAGAAAGCGCCAAGCTACACAGAGCGCGCCGTCTTTTTTGAGTGTTGCACGCAGCGGCGCGTTGCGGTTATTGTGGGGGGCTACTTTTCCGATGTATACGTGCTGGGCCGGAATAGATTGCATCATCTGCACCCCTTGCGAGAATTCGGCCCACCGCGGCAAACACGCGGGCACCAAGTTCGTCGGCTGTCTGAATATGTGCTGCCTCACCACCGGCGCCGTGTGTTCCAAACTGCTAACCAGCTTCGAGGCCGAAGAAGTAAAGCAAGCCTATCTGGACATGGTGGAGGAACACGGGGTCCCGGATCATCTGAACATTGACAAGGGTACCGAGCTGCAAAAGATCAAAGACTGGAGCCAATGCACGTGCTTGACCCGAGACCACCGCTGCGCCACTTTTGTGGCGGATAGCGCCGCGGGGCAAGCGTTTCGCACGGACATCCGGGAGAGCCCCCGGGCGCATCCACAATCCAACGGGGCCACTGAGTCTTATAATGGGCAATTGAAGCAACAGCTGCGAAAGAGGGGCGGGGAAGGGGATTGGGTGCGACACCACACGGCGTGCGTTGCTGCCCTGAACCGCCGCACCACCAGGAGCCGGCGCATTCCGGCTGCCCGGCATTTGGCGACGTTCCTGCGGCCCCTGCGAGACGTAACGGAAGCCACCCTTCACCCCGTGCCGCGTGCGCCCCCGAAAATCGTTGGCAACAGCGAAGCCAGCGCAGAAGCAGAAAAGAAAAACGGGCCGCAAGCACAAGTGGCGGAGCCGGTTGGGCGGCAGGGGGAAACAAGCAGTGACGACGCAGCGGACAGCAGCGACAACGCGGGAAGCGACCCCGCCGCAAACGCGCTGCGCAGTTCCCTTAAAATGAAGGCGCTCACGAACCGGAAGCGCTTTTTCCAACTCCGCGGCGATGCCAGCAGGCTCAAGGACATCAAAAAGCTCAAAATTGGGGAACGCGTTTTGTGCCGAAACCGCCAGAAAGGCCCCGGGCTCGCGAAAAAATTCTTGGGTCCGTACGTCGTTACCAAGCTGAAGTCGTTGGGCATTGATGCTCGCAGCGACGGCGTGCTTGCTGGCAAAAAGCGGGAAACGTCGTTGAAGGACGTCCCGTGGAAGGATGTGAAGCGCTGCCCCGGCGGGCTCGAAAGCCATGCGGCACCAAAGCCGCCCCCCCCCAACGCAGCCCCGCCCACCGCTTTGCCGCCTTCGGCGCCCGTGCAGCCAAGAGCACCCGCAGGGCCCCCGACTGCGGCAGCGCCTTCCGGAACAGGAAGCGACCTTTCGGCCGTCGTTGCCGTGGATCCCGCAATGGAACGCGTTTTCGGAACAGGCTCGCTGCCATTGCTATGCCACGCCAATTTACCGCGCCGCGTTTTCTTTGTGGCGCCGCGCGCCCATTTGCATGCAGAAACCCGCCCTACCCCGCGGGCTTGCTTGCGTCTCTTTTTTCGCTTTTGGTACAAAGAAAAACGCTGCCGCGGCAAATTGGCACGGCATATCCGCAAACAAACGCCTACGCTGACGTTGCTGAACTGGAAACGGCGGGCCCGCGACAAACCCCAACGAACATACGCGGGTCCGTTAGTCGGGTCGAGGCTGCTACGCGCGGCATTCGAATTCGCATCGAAGGGGTCACAGGGGTCAGCATCATCTGGCGCATCTATGAAGCGGCGCCCATGGCGTGGTGGCGTGCGCAGCGCTGCCCTTGCGTTGTGTTTATCCCGCTGGCGCTTACCAGAAATTTCCAGGGGGGCCAGTTTCTGCGAATGCCAACAACTTGGCGCACTACTACAATCGAGCCGCGCGCCCCGCCGGAGCTGCAAGAGCTTCACCGCATGGCCTCCACGTCCTCGGCTTCGGAGGGTCGCCGGTCCTTGTCTGCGTTTAAGAATGTAGAAGCGTAGGCTCTTCGTCTCTTTTTTTGTGTTTACAATTGCGCCGCGGCAAGTGTCTTTACGCTATTTCGCTCTTTTTTTTGCCAGTTTGCCCCTTTTACTTCTCATGACAAGCACTGTTCTTGTCAAGGCTCAAACACCTTTATTCTCGGTTCATAGACTTCTTCTGTTTGTGTCGTTCTTCGTTGTTTCTTCCTACGTTCGTTTAGTTATTGCATAG
Organism: Amoebophrya sp. A120; assembly: GCA_905178155.1. NCBI lineage: Eukaryota > Dinophyceae > Syndiniales > Amoebophryaceae > Amoebophrya > Amoebophrya sp. A120. The sequence continues at coordinate 176,661 of CAJINV010000023.1, read as the reverse complement.
CCCTTCGGAAGATATAGACACAGCATGAAGTGCAGCGCACCAAGCAAGTTGATTTGTTGCCTCCGCTTCGACCAACCTGCCCAGCAGCTGCACTTCCAAGACTCCACATGCGCAGTTTTTTTGCATCTACTGTCTTCGTTTTGTTATTATTTCCTTTATTTTCACACTCAACTATTAACTTCTTGTTCTTCGAGTATAGTCTTCGTTTTTTCGTATTCTCTACTTTACTCTCGTGCTCGTTCTGCTGTTATTTTCGCTAGAAAAGCTAACTTCTGCTTCGTTTGCTCTTGTTCTCGTTGCAACTACGGATGCAACGCTGATAACAACAGATCGCGCTCCGTGCGCGAAAGCGCAGGCTTTCCTTCCTCATTTTCATTTTTGTCATGCAAGCTGCGCGTCGAGGCGCCAGAGTTTTTCTCTGAATCTGCTCACGCAACGCTTGCTCATAATCCCTTAGCTTTTTACTTTTTCAGCTTTTTCTGGTGCTCCCCTGCGCTATATCATTGAGCGGCTGCGCTAGGCTGCATTGATTTTCTACGTTGAATTGCTTCGGGGTGCGACAATTCAGAGAGCTCGCCATTGTTTGGGATTTGGTGAATATACGACGGAAGGGTCAAAATGGTTAGGCTTAAGCGATTCGCTTGCAATCGTGTTCTTGCTTTGAAAACGCTCGCTCGGTATACAATACGCTGTAAGCTTCGCTTCGCTTTGCTTTCGTATTCTGCTACAACTCAGTCTATACGACAATTCAGTGGACTGCATGCATGATTGCAATACGAGTATCAGATACTTTTGCACAGGATATTGGTCTGCTGATTTTGAATTTGGAGCACCAGGGTCTGTTATGCATTGCAAATGTGTAGTCTGGGTCTGGAAATTTTGTGATGCGATAGTTGAAGGACAAGAGGATCTACGATGCAGTAATACGATTGGCTAGTGATTTTCTCATGCTGGAAACCAGTTTGTGTTGCTCTTTATGAATGTTGATGAATCCCCCGCTACATCGAGCCTGAAAAACTTCTGATGCTGTTCTGCCGTACAAGCGGCCACACTGCAATGCGAGTATCAGCAAGACAAGTTTCTAATCCTCCCAGACATATATGTTTGCAATGCATATCTGCTGCTGCTCCTCCTCGAAGCTGAACACTTGCCTATCCTGTGCAAAAGTATCGTACTCGTAGTAATCGCAATCATGCATTACAAATATCCCTCCTAATCTAAATCCGCATTACAAGTTTCATTTTTCATGCTGAGGGAATTTGTCATGCAATTTATACTAGTACGATGCTTTTGCATTTCATATTGCCCCTCATGGTACAGACTCGCCGTATGCTGTCTGTTTCCGCAGGTGATTGTGGACGTTAGGTTTTTCAAAATCAGCTCAGAGCCGGTAAGATTCCGGTTCCGCGTCAGACTCACCTCCACCTGCATCTTTTCGTGCTTGTTCGTCGATTCCTCGAGTTGAAAAAAGATGAAAACTTGTTTCTTTACCAAGCACTTGCACTAGAGCGGCCCGCAGCCGCAGCTAGCAGTAGCATCTTATTCAATGAAGTGCCAAACTAGACTAGCGAGTTGCAGACCACGACTTTGATAATTTTTTACTGCTTTTATTGCAGCAAGTCCAAATGCAAGGTGATATCATGCTTCCAGTACGGAAGTGGGTCGAGTGCGCCTGCTTAGTCAAAAGGCGCAAAAAGGCCTCCGCGTTGCCGGCGGTATGCGCGTGTTTGTTTTTGCTTCAAAAAGGACCCCCGAAAGGCAAGAAAACAATGTTTGACGAGGATGAGAAAGAAGCAACAGCTTTCTGCTACAGGTGCTGTTTCGCAAAGTCTTTGCCTAGACTCCACATCGGAGAGCGCCGGAGAATAAGCTCGCCTATTTTTATTGAAAAATTGCAAAAGTGATTCCGTGTTTCCGAGGGTATGCTCGTGTTCGTTTTTGCTT
>CAJINV010000023.1:136470-170416 GCA_905178155.1 Amoebophrya sp. A120 | reverse complement strand
CAGATGCTGTTTCGCAAAGTCTTTGCCTAGACCCCACATCGGAAAGCGCCGGAAAACAAGTTCGCCTATTTTTATTGAAAAATTGCAAAAGTGATTCCGTGTTTCCGACGGTATGCTCGTTTTCGTTTTTGCTTCAAAAATGACCCCCGAAAGGCAAGGAGACAATGTTTGACGAGGATGAGAACGAAGTAACAGCTTTCTGCTACAGGTGCAAAGTCTTTGTGCAGACTCCGGAGCGAAAAGCGCCGTCAAGCAAGAAGCTCGCTTGTTTTTATCAAAAAAGCGCGGAAGTGCCTCCGTGTTTCCGGCGGTATGCTTCATCAGGCATCTTCTCAGTGGATATCTCCCTCCGCTATCTTCTCAATGAAGATCTGCACTGACCTCTTCAACCGGCAGCTGCTCTCAGGCCCCCTCTGTCTTGTTGGTGCTATTTTTGCTCTGGAACTCTCGTTTTGAAATATCCCAAGTACAAAAACAAATAGCAAAGCAGCATAAAGCCCTCTAGACGAGGAGAACACGGGGCCAAAGCCCAAACAATGCGTTTCCGTTTTAGCGTCCTTAACGCACTGCGATAGGAAACTTCTTTCGCATCGAGCGGTCACGCTGATGCTTTTTGCTGGTTCACTTCAGGCATTTTTTTTCTCCCTTATGGTACTGGTATCTGCATCTGTATCTGTTCTACTTTCTGTCACGAGCGAAATAAAGTTCCTTGTTGATGATGTAGCAACAGAACTAGAAGAACTAAAACTACCTCCAGGAGGAGCAAGACCTGTGACCTGAAAGAACGGTGCAGTAGTTCCTGAATACACCGCGACGGAGCAAAAATACAATGCCAGAGCTTGGAAAAAGTACACATCTAAGTTTGTGTCCGCGAAGAGAAAATGCGAAAAAATCGAGGTGACAAACACTATCAGCGGATTTCCGAAGGATTTTGCCGTGTTGTCCAGATACTTGAAGACCAACGACACGGATACGCCGAGGAGAACCCACACAAAAACCAGGGCCCAAACCAGGGGGGTGAAGCCCGTGAGAAGTAGAGAAGGGCTAGTTTTCTTGAGAAAAAGATCAGAAGAATTTTTTGTGGTATTAGAAAAAGAACTAGCATTTGACGTATTTAACACACCACTCGTCATTCCGGGATGGTAATTCTGCAAAAGATAACTGACGGCGTTGCCACACAGATTGAAGAGAATCCCATACTGGTAGGTGTAGTAGTTTTTTATCCAGAAACTATGACCCACTTTGCCCCCTACCTTCAGCTATCCTGTGCAAAAGTATCGTATTAGCAGAAAGCTTATCGCAAATTTGCGCAATGAAAATTTGTAGTCTGGACACGGACTTCGACTTACGTATGAGAAAAAGATTTGGATTTGCAATGCACAACTGGATTTGCAATGCACAAAGATTTAGATTTGCAATTCATTCGAGCTGCACGGTACTTTTGCACTGGATATCAGCACGTGTTCGTTGATGACCCCCGCGAGACCGGAAACACTGGTTGCAAACAGCGTCAGGGACAGACCTAGGAGAAACCGCTGGTCTTCAGCTTCTCCTTTAGCGTTCTTCATTGTTGCCGATTGCCGCCGCTCGTCCGGAGCAGCATTGTTCGGCCGGATCATCAATTGACGCACGGCCGAAGTGGCCATCTCCCACTTGCTGACGACGCAGCTATATCAAATGTAAAAATGTCTGGGTCTGGAAACTTGTGGTGCTGAATTTCGCATGATTGAAACGCCTCCAATGGCAGCCAAGCATGACAAGTTTTTGAGAGGCCTGCTGATGCCTAGCACGCATTACAAAATGCGTTTTTGCATGACAAGAAAGAAAGCCTGTCTTTTGCTGCTCATGGGACACAGATTTTCCAGGAATGCATGACACGCATTACAAGCTCCACTTTTCCAGACCCAGACATTTTTACATTTGATAAGCTAAGGATGAGCAGCAGGAGGCCGACTTTTTCCCGTACCCGAAAGCGCTTCCGCAAAAAGAGGGACGAAAACACAGCGGCGGACACGATCTTCAAATTGTTGAAAAGCCCGAATACGTGGGGGTGTAGGAGCGGCACCGCAAGGATGATGCAGTTGTTTTGCACCGCGTAAAAGAGCCCGGGGAGGGCATACCGAGGCTCTCCAAGCTTGCACAGCTCCGCTATCTCGGACTTTGTCGTTCCGTTGTTTTTTTTACCGAACAGCAATCCTGAGTAAAAACGTACCCACACCAGAGTTGTAATGCAGATTTGCAAAGACAGGAAGACTTGCGACGCGCATCCCCATGAGAGCCATTTCCAGTCGTGTTTTGGAATTTGTGATGCTGTGAACAGGATGAGCAGATGAATCTGTGATGCGGCTGCACTTGCTAACCTGCACTACACTGCATAGTGCAACTTGTCATGCGTGACTCACAAAGCTCCTAGGTTTGTGTTGCAAAATCCCCATCCTGACTCTGGTGTGGGTACGTTTTTACTCAGGATAACAGCAGAACCATATTAATCGCAAAAATGGCTTTGAAAACCTCCACCAGCGAGACGACCATATCGCAAGAAAAAACTGTTTCACTGTGAACTTGTGATGCATAGAACGGAACGCAAGTGTGTTTGTCTTGCTACACATGCAAGACATTGGATTTTTAGCTGTGTTTTCCCTTAGGAAGCACGCATGCCAAGTTTTCTTTGTCATGTGTAACAAACTTGTGATGCAGATCTTGCAAAATCGTCACAGTGAAACAGTTTTTTCGTGGGATAGACCACAGTGGTATCGTACTCCAGCCGCCCGCTCTATGGAAGCGTCAGGTTTGAAATCGACAAAGTTGAAATGCTTTGTCATGCATAAAATGCAAGGCATGAAGTGCCTGTCTTGCCGGGATGGCAAGTGAGGCCGATTGCAAGCCTGTTTAGGGTTTGAAATAGAGCTACTAAACTAGCACGACAAAAACAGTCTTCTGTGCCCAAACAGCATGACAAATTGGATTCCGGTGGTCGGCAAATTTGTCATGCGCCGCTTGAAAAGTGGGCTTCCCACTGGTGTCGGTTTTATGCATGGCAAACTATTTCAACTTTGACGATTTCGATCCTGGCACGTCCATACGCTCGCATTCTTGTTTTCCGTCGCCTTTGTGAGAAGTAAGTGCGTCGACCCCGCAACGACGTAATAGAGAAAGCAGAACAGGGAAAACGGCACTGCTCCAGACGTCGTCCACGAGAAGGACCTCATGACCTCCCAAGGTTTGCACGGGGGGCTGTCAAAATTCGAGCAACTCGGATCTCGAGGAGTGCGACGCGGTCTGTCAAGATTCTAGCAACAACTGGGCTTTTCTCGAGGCGGACTAGTGAAAGCAGATGGAACTTCTCAAAAGGAAAAAAAACTACACCTTAATCTTCATCTTCTTCGAAAAACAAAAGATCTAGAGAACATTTTTTCGATCTGTAAATCTCTCGGGTTCTTCGTCCTGTCACGAACATGCCGTGTCTCAATTGAAACACGAGAAGAAGACTGAAGACGCCGTGCCTGAAGAAGACGCCACGGCTGCCGCGCTCGGCGTTGCGGCGTCCGCCGCGCGCAAAGGTGATGAATCAGCAGGAGCATCTTGCGCCCCAGAAACGACAGTGTTCGCAGTTAAAGTAGGCTTTTCCTCGATCTCGAGCCCCGAAGTCCCCGTCTGGGGTGGGGGGGGACAGTTGCCCTCAGCGGTGCCAACGCAACTCCCAAGAGGTAGAACACCTTCATGATTGTCGTCTTATTTACTAAATACGACGACGATGAATGAAATTCATCTTCTCTTAGGATACAACACGACAGGAGGCGGGAACGTGACTCCGTCGCGCTAACGGGGATCAGCGCAGCAGCCAGGTGCGTAAACCGGGATCAGAAAAGTAAGTGCGTCGACCCCGCCACGACGTAGTAGAGAAAGCAGAACAGGTATCGCAAAAAAAAACTGTTTCACTGTGGACTTGTGGTGCATAGAATGAAGCACAGAACTAATTTGTCTTGCCACACCTGCAAGACCTTGTCCTTGACTTTTTAACGGTGTTTTCCCTTTGGAAGCGCGCATGGTAAATTTTCTGGCTCATGTGTAACAAACTTGTGACGCAGATCTTGCAAGATCATCACAGTGAAGCAGTTTTTTCCTGTGATAACAGGGAAAACGGCACTCGAGACGTCGTCCACGAGGACCTCATGACCTCCCACGGTTTGCATGGGCCTTCATCTTGTCACTGTAGTATTAATTAAGTACTTGCTAGTTTTGTGACATGCTACGCAGCTGTAGTTCCCATCAATAGATATGGAGCCACCGCAACAAAGGATAGCACTTAAGAATCCCTCCAAAAAAAAGCCATGCCGATAGAAGTACCTGTGTGTACATAAAAACTGCATGAGGACAAAGAGAATTGCATCCGTATAAACAAAACTTCCGCATGCCGATCTTGCTCTCATTTGCCCACACCGCACCGGAAACGATGAGACGCTTGCAAAAGCGGATCATGGTAATACTGAGCAGAAGTGTCCAATAATGAACATGGGGCAGCACAGAGACCGACGAGACTGCTTCTCGTCTGTTCCAAAAATTGAATATGAATGTCATCCTTCTATTGCATGGTGGTAATCTTCTAGTTTTTGGTCCTCTATTTGCTCACTCGGTTTTCGCCTTACTTCAACTGGCAAATTTCTTCTTGCAGTTTTTTCTTGGCGATTTGCGCTGCACTCGGGGCTAGGATGCCGGCGCTGATATCGCTAGTTGCGTGCTTGGCCTCTCGGGAAAACTTGATATTTCCGCTTGATGTTGCTGCTGTCCCTTCTGATACAGCAGCACTTCCAGGTCGTGCCTGCCCGTTGTACTGCACCAGCCAGGTTCGGACGCCGGCGTTGTCTTTGCCGTCGAAGAGCCACCGCTTCTCGTCTACTTCGCCCGCAAGCTCAATCTGGACCACTTCGTCAGCAACAGCAGATGTTGAAATAGCAGCTCCAGTGGTCCTTGAGACATCAGCGCCAGTTGTTGATGTATCTGGAGACGAAAGCTCCTTTTTTGTACTACTGCTTCTCAACATCGTATCGAAGATCCTCTTTGCGTCCACAATTTCGTTTCGGGAAAACGCCCGCAACATATCGACCAGTGGACATTGTTGCAGACTGGGGATGGCGCACCGGTTCCGTTTCGGCTCGTCATAAAACGCGAAGCTATGCGTTGCAAATATGTCTGGGTCCGGAAGAGTGCGAAATCTGTCTTGCTAGTCTGTGTCTGGCATGACTCTTAACTATGTGTTGACGCTTAGGCACGGGGAGAGTGAGATACTTTTGTCTGTCACGAAAATGCGGATCCCCCCATGCGTAAGCGTAACAAGTACGCAACAGGCAGGAGCTCAAAAACTTGTCATGATTGGCCAACTATTAAAGTGCACTCATTACTGACAGACTTGCATGTTGACAAGTTTCCAGACCCAGACATGTTTGCAGTTGATAAAACTTCGCATACGACAAATGCACTAGTCGCAGGTCATTCAGCATCGCGCTAGCATAGATTCGGCGAACCAGGTCGAAGTCGGTCGCGACGTCGATTTCGCACTATCAAATGCAAAAGTGTCTGGGTCTGGAACAAAGCAAGTTGTCATGCTAAATCTGAATCTGTAAAAATCTGCGACGCATGATGCCGAAAGCTGCCCACTTTTGACCTAACCAAGAGGCAGCTTCTCTTCATGCAGGATAGGCATGGTAGAACTCATTTCACAGAATCTGCCATGCTCTGTCCTACATACCAGACCTCATGGGTCATGGAAAACCTGCATGTTGACAAGTCTGGCATTCTTACAGACCCAGACATTTTTGCAGTGGGTACGCACAGGTTCTTCGCGAAACCTCCCGGTGTGTACTGACTTCCCATGTACAGTTATCCCACGAAAAAAGTGTTACAGTTACACATTTGTTGTCAATCCAGCAACACAAATTTCTCTGCATGAGAGAGAAAACTTGCATTGCAGAAATCCTACGGGAAAACACGTGTGAAATAAGGTTTGAAAGCATTTCGTGCATGACAGAGGTTGCCTCTCATGCGTGTTCTGCAACACAATGTGTAACTGTAACACTTTTTTCTTGCGATAACAGTCGGACGAAGCTGCAGTGGTTTTGTCTGGCAACAACACCGTTGTGCGTGACTTCCCAGTATTTGGACAGCGTGAAATGTTGCCCGAGTTGCTTCAAAACCTTGGTGGGATCATCAGCATCGTGTTTTTTCTCCATCGTACTAGTACTACCGCTAGGGATCTTACTACTAGCACTCGTCGCAGATGAGGACGAAGCTGCCACCGATGCTCCCCTCGACGTTGGCGTTGCCAAGCTGTCCATGACTTCCTGCCTCGAGAACCTGCGCAGATTGTCGGGGTGGCTCTTCTATGGATTGTAAAAGTGTCTGGGTCTGGAAGAATGCAAGTTTGCCATGCTTGTCTGGCATGACTCGAGAATCTGTGTTGCATAGGCACGAAAAGGTTCTCTTGCCTGTCATGCAAAAACGCAGTCTGCCATGCGGAATACGTAAGACATAGCAGCCAAAAAATTTGTCATGCATAGCTGCGTATTGCAGTGCGTCTATCATTCACTTTTAGCAGTACAAGTTTCCAGACCCAGACATTTTTACATTTGATATCTTCACATAGTCCGCGTAGGATTGGAGCATCAGCTATGCATTGCAAAAATGTAGTCTGGGTCAGGGTCTGGAAGAGTGCACGTTTGTCATGCTTCTCTGGCATGACTCTCAAATCTGTGATGCATGAGCAGGAAAAGGGCCTCTTGCCTGTCATGCAAAAACGCAGTTCGTCATGCGTGAAGCGCAACACTAAGCGGCGCAGACCTTTCTCATGCAAGGTTGTGCATTACAGAGCATCAGCATTCACTATTCCCAGCCAAGCATTACAAGTTTCCAGACCCAGACACTTTTCCAGTTGATATCAGCCGCAAGCTGGACTCCGCCCACAGACTCCGGGGGCGGGAATATCAAAAGGAAAAATCCCCCCTCCCCACATCGAAATGGAAATCTGTGATGCGGAATTTGTGTACACAGATCTGCTTTGTCATGCAATGGAGGACTGCAGGTAGATACAGAACCTGAGTAAGGGCGTTTCGGTGTAGGCACCTAGCGAGGCAGGCGCGTCCTCTGTAGGCCATACAGCACTGCAAATTGCTGGGAGAACGCGGCAGGGTTTGTTGATTTGCCTTCTTGCAATACAGAGACGATTGCGGTCACGAATCAGCATTACAAATTTTCAAAAGTGTCCCGCTTTGGTAACGTGGGGAGGGGGGATTTTTCCTCACAATAGGGAAAGGATCAGCCCGTGCTCGTCGTAGGCTGTGCCGTACCCACGCACGCTGGTGGGGCCGATCAACACTGTTTCGAAGTGCTCTAACAGATCCCAATACGGGTTGATATTGTTCAGTAGCAGCACGTCCCAGTCCACGTAGGCACCCCCGTACCGGTACTGCAACGAGAGCGAGGCAAAGTCCGCGTATTGCGCTCCCTCGGGGAGGCTCTCGTGCCACCGGGGCAGCAGTCCCGGGCCGTCTCCGAAATCGAGAAACTTGGTGATGTTTTTCTCGTTCAGGTACACAAATTCGAAATGCGGCCGGAGGTGCCGCTCGAAGCTTTCGAGACACTTCTTGACTATCAGGTTCACACCGGGCGCCGTTTGCTTGCATATCTTCTTTCCGATGCCGTAGTTGCTGTCGTTTACGAAGATCCACAATGGTGGCTTCTTCAACTTTATCAAATGCAAAAATGTCTGGGTCTGGAAACTTGTGATGCTAAAATGTGCATGATGAAAACACTTCCGAATGCAGTCCGGCATGACACCTTCCCAAATCGCTTTCCCATGGGCAATCCGCATGAGAAACTGCGTTTTTGCATGACAAAAGCGGCTGCGACTTTTGTTGATTATGCAATACAGATTTTCTAGCTCTAGGCATGGGAAGCTGGCATTACAAGTGCTAATCTTCCAGGAGACCCAGACATTTTTACTATCCATAAGCTTCCCGAGCGGGCCCACGACGGTCTCGGGATCCCACCGCCATTTCTTTGTGCTGCTGGGACTGTGTCGCCTGCTTCCACTATCCAAAATTCCTCCTGTGCTCCTGCTGGTGCGTTCTTGCTCTTCCACTGCCGTTATCAAATGCAAAAGTGTCTGGGTCTGGAAGAATGCCAGACTTGTCATGCAGATTTTACATGACCCATGACGCCTGTAATGCATAACCTGGCATCACAGATTTTTAGTGGGCTTTCTGATGCTATCCCGCATGAGAAATGCCCTTTCCGTGTAGCACAAACTGGAGCTGGACCCCTCTTGCTAGCTGATCTATCATGCAATACAGATTTTTTTAGAATGCAGAGACAGCGTCACAAGTTGCAATCTTCCAGACCCAGACATTTTTACATTTGATAGCCGTACACTCCCGCCAGCGCTCCGGCACGGTGGGAAAAGTTTCCGCGTCCCCGAAGCGAACCTTGTACACCCGCGGGAGGTATCATCTGCAAAAATCCCTGGATGTCTGGAAGAGTGCAAGAACTTGTGATGCTGCATTGGGATGCTAGAAAAACCTGTATTGCATGGGCAGCAAGGGGAGTCAATATATTGTATTGGCTACGCGCAGAGAACACTTGTCATGCGGGATGCGCATCGACAAGCACTCAAAAAATATGTGAAGATGCTAAGGCATACATCACAGACATCACGACTCAGGGAAAATGTGCATGACAAACTTGTCCTCTTCCAGACCCAGACATATAATTTGCCATGCATAGGAGGAACATGAGCTCGGTGGAAGAGAAGACGACGTAGCAGGCAAATGCGAGTACGGACAGGGTAAGCGTCACTTTGAGAAGCTTTCGTCGCTTGATAGAAGTAGTTTGCGTGCAGTAGTAGTTGTGCTGCTGGGGTCGCTCTCGCTGCAGTCGTGCTACTTCATCTGCCTCGACGTCCCCGCTTCGACTCCGCCCGCCACTATCGACGTCGTCGTCGTCGTCCTGTTCCTTCGCTATTTCGCTCTGATGTGTCAGTTCGATGTCCTCACGGTTCCGCCGGTTCTTGCTGTGGTCTACAAGTCGTGCTCCGCTTGCCTGCGGCTCTTGATGATGTGCAGCATGATCAACATCACCCGCAGGCTTTCCGACGAGCGCCACTGCGTCAGGTACCTCTTCGTAGACTCTCGAAGATTTGAAAGAGAAAATCGTCGCTAGAAAAAAGTCGCTGCAGGAGGACGATGTTGCCGAGGTATTTTTCTGCGGGCTTTCGCCCCCGCGAACCGGTGCTGCGCTTCTTGCGCTTCTCCTGCACAAGGAAAAGATGAAAAACGAGCAACCTCTAGTCGTACCATCTCCTCCACCATCGGTTGTTGTGCAGCAGAGTGCTAGAATTGAAATCAGCACGACGATCGCGCTGCAGACGAAGGGAACGAGCTCGAAGCGCACGAAAGTGACAACCTCGAGCATGAAATGTTTGCCGTTCTGGTCCAGAGGGGCCCATATTAGGCCTTGGCCGGGACTGCCGCTCCCCGCCTCCATGAGGTGAAGTTGCGCAAGGTGAAGAAAGTACTATCTGCCTCTTCTTGTCGCCGGCTCTAGCCTTGGTGCTTTATGAAAATTTTTGTGGCGCCATCGCCCTGGAAATATCCAACAAAAAAGTAGATGGCAAACGAAGGATGAAGTAGCGCTAGGTTTTTTCGTCTTTATAAATATGACGGTTGCGATAATTCTGCAAGCTAATCAAGTTTGCTAAGCAGGAGCAGATCCAGCTGCAAGGACGAGGCTGTCCTGGTGATCGTGATCCATTGCGTCTTCGAAAGCAAGAAAAAAATAAAAAAGTCGCTTGGAGGTGGACCGGAAAAAGTTGCAATTGTGATCAACAAGGAGAGCTGCGATGCTTTTCTTGTCTTTATGCAAAGCAACTCCGGCTCCGCGCGTGTGTCGAGCTCGAGCCTTTCTTGTAGTATTAATTACAGACAGATGAAGAAAACACATTGCAATTGAGCAACCAGTCCGCATCTGGTTCGAACCGCAAGAGCCAGCGTCATATTAGCTAGCAGGCATTATTTTTTATCCTCATATCACGCAGCCGCTTTAGTGCTGTCACGTTCGTTTTGAAGATAGACGTATCATGTAGTCAGGATGCAGGAAACGTTGTGCGCCGTGTGCAGAACATGATTCAAATTGAAGAACGATGCGTATGCATAAGCACATGAACTACAACCACTTCAGTATAATTGCAGTACAGTTGCGTACGAGTTAGCTGGATGCGGTTGCGCATTTTGCATACCACAACTTCCACGTCCGCGCTGGCGTCCGCAAAGGAGAGAAGATGAAAAAGAAGAACGTAGATCTACTAGAGCTTGCTACTTACATAAACGACGGAAATGTTGGTGGTCCATATCGACGAAGAACTTATTTCCGCAGCACGAAATCGACGACGACCACATGGATGTACTACCCGGAAGAACCTGCATATTATTCCGAAGTAGTGCTCCGAATACCACGTCTGAGCAACTGCAACTTCACCCCACCAGCTGAAACACATTGCCGTTCGCGGGGTTGCCCATGGGCTCCTTCTATGACAGTGCACAACTCCCCCTCCCCCTCTTTGTCACGCAAAATACCTAATTCAGCCATTGCCTCCTGGCACTGTTTGCATGACAAGTTCTGGTAGCCCAAATAGCACTATACTCCAATACAAATCTGTCATGCAGAACCGGCATGCTTGCTGATGCTTGTGTTGCTGTGGATGCAATACAAATGAGGGGGAGGGGGAGTTGTGCACTGTCATACCTTCTGCCGCGTCCACATGGTCGACCCTATCGTGACGTCAACTAGCGGAAACTCGAATTTGTATTTGTATATCCTGAGTAAAAACGTACCCACACCATAGTTGTCATGCAAATCTGCATGCTTAAAATGTTTGTCATGCGGAGCCCCATGAGAAGCATTTTCTAAGGGTGTTTTGAAATTTGTCATGCTCCAATCAGCATGAGAGACTAGATCTGTAATGCTGCTTAACTAGCTCAAACAGCACTACACTACGCGTCCAAATTTGTCATGCGAAACAAGCAAAGTTGGCCGATTTGTCTAGCAGATTTTCCATCTTGACTCTGCTGTGGGTACGTTTTTACTCAGGATATTGTAATGCGCTTCCTCATGATGTTGATCCCGGGAGCCAGACGACGGCTGTGTCGTCTGTATGAGGTCGTAGAAGAGCCCGAAGTTGTGACTCAGGTTGCTGGCGCCCGACGCCTGCGCCTGGCCGGGGATCATGCAACCAACGGCGCACTGGTGGTTGCCGTTTAGCAAACGCGCGCAGGATAGCCTCACCCGGTTTTGAACCCCACTCTGCGTTCCGGGCAGCATGTAGACGGCGCCGATAGTATTAAATGGAAAAATCGCCCCTCTCCATATCGAAATGGAAATCTGTGACGCAGGATTTGCGTACACAGATCGGATTTGTCTTGCGGTGGAGGACTGCAGACAGATACAAAGCCCGGAAAGGGGTCGGGGTGGCTTGGGGTAGGTAATTAGCACGGCAGACGTCTGCCCTAGTAGCATAGCAGCCTTACTACAAATCGCCTGCGAAATGCAGCGGAAGCCCTGGCTTTGTTCTCTTGCAAGACAGACTTGAGCTGTGCCTGTGGCCACAAATCAGCATCACAAATTTTGAAAAGCACGCCTGTTCGATATGGGGATTGGGGATTTTGCCTCACAATAGATAGCGAAAAATTTCTGAAAAAACCGCCGCACCGCGGTGAGGAGCAGCTGACCCGATTTCATTACATCGCTGTGCACGACGTTTGATGGTTATGCTGTGCAAAAGTGAATCGCGTTTGAAGTGGAATTGTTCTTGAGGTGTGGTCACATTTAAATTTCAGATACAGAGGAAGATCTGGCTTCATACTTTGCCTTTTTCACTCAGCATTGCAAATTCACATTTTTTCCTTGCCAAGAATTGTATTTATGCCAGCTTCGCTTCGATCCTAGTGCAGCTACAACTCCTATCTAATCATGAACACAATTCCACCGGTACTACTAACTACTTTTGCAATGCGTACTGGACTAGTTGCTTGGTTCTGTGACCGTGCCTGTCGTTTTTCCTCCTGTAAGAGTTTCTGCAATGCCGACACTTTCCTCGTTCCGTCCGAAGAAGTAGCTGGAGTATGCATTGCAAAAGTATCGCACTCGTATAAATGCATTTACAAATTTCCTGAGCATGAGAAATAACATTTGTAATGCTGATTTGCCTTGGCAAGATGATTTGTAATGCATGATTGCAATACGAGTACGATACTTTTGCACACGATATGGAACAGCATACTCCAACAGCTTCGCGACTAGGTCACTCTGGTAAAAGTCATCCTCCTATCAAGTGCAAGTATGTCAGTCTGGGTCTGAAACTTGAAATGCTGAGTGGTCATGATTGGCTGTGCCTTTAAGTGCAGTGCAGCATTACAATTTTTTTTTCAAACGCTTTCTCATGCACAGAACGCATTACAAATTGTGCTTTTGCATGCCGCAAGTGTGTTGCTTTATCATTTTTTGCTGCTTATGCAATACAGATTTCCATAGATATGCGAAACACGCAATACAGGTTCAACCTTTCCAGACCCAGACGTGTTTGCAGTTGATACCTCCGCGGACTGCATTTTCGTTTCCATGGCCCCCTTGGCGGCATTCCACAGGCCAATGAGCTCGAGCCCCATCTTGGGCATATTTTCGTCCGCTTCGATCTTGTGGCGTTGAAAAAACTCTGCTTCTTCTCGCTCTGTCGCGGACAGAATTTTCGCACCATTCGCAGACGCACTCGACGTCGTGCCCCCGACCGCGGAAGAGGTTCTTATTTCGGTCTTTTTGGACAAAGAAGATAAAGTAGGAGCGGCGATGAAAGTGCTTGTGCTCCCCTGCTTGTGCTTGCTCAACATACTGCCCGTTGCAGTTTCGTCTCCCGGCGCGACGAGGGACATTTTGCGACCAGGGATGATCCCGAGAAGCGTGTTCGGCACTATGACCAAAGGCCACCGCCCGTTGAATGCACCGTGGTCGAGGCAGATGCTGTTTGCGATGTCCATCAGGGCCTCGGTACCGAAGTAGAATATT
The DNA here is from genome assembly GCA_905178155.1 of Amoebophrya sp. A120. Lineage (NCBI taxonomy): Eukaryota > Dinophyceae > Syndiniales > Amoebophryaceae > Amoebophrya > Amoebophrya sp. A120. The sequence goes on along the minus strand of CAJINV010000023.1, from coordinate 157,312 downwards.
TCATTGGGGTCGTTCATGGTGAGCGCGGCCTCCTGATGCAGCGCCACCCAGCCCAGGAGGACATTTGGGTGGAAGCTTTGCAGCCTCTTCCGCAGCAAAGCGCGCAGACCGGTTTGCAGTGCCCGCGGGGACTCTAAGTCCGCCTTTAAGCCGGCAGCTGCTTCTGCGGTGAGGGACGAAGTTGCACCTGTGCTACTTGCAGCTGTGCCACTTCCGCTGCTCTCCGCAACTGCGTGTCGCTCCTCTGCTTCGTCCTGCAGTTGTTCCAGTTGCTGGGCTCGCTGCAGGAACCATTTGCGCCGTGTGACCTGGGCCGCCAGGAAGACCTGCCCCCAATCAATTTGTGAGTCGTATGGGGTTCTCAATCGTTACACTCTCAACCGTATTTACATGAATTTGTCATGCAAAAGCGCCACCATCATCCTCACGATCAAGCTGCTCCGCATGACAAGTTTGCGAATGGTATCAGCCGCGCCTAAAATAACTGCGCGGTGGAATTTGTAATGCTACAGGTGCAACCTTCCCCCTTTCACTCTTCCCATTCTTGCATCACGAATTCAACATGTAACAGTGGAGAATGTAACAGTTGAGAACGCCATAAGTCGTAGACCAGATCGGGGCGCGTGCGCAAGTATCGTGAGAAAAAAGTGTTACAGTTACACATTCTGATGGGAGACAAGCAAGACAGACAACCTCTGTCATGCAGGAAATGCTTGCTAACCTCATTTCATTCGTGTTTTGCCTTATACATAGTCTGGTGGGCTGCATCACAGGTTTTCTTGGCCATGTCGAGCAACTTTGTGCTGCAGAAACTCCAACAAGTGTGTAACTGTAACACTTTTTTCTTGCGATAGCAAGAAGACGTGCTCCACTGAGGAGTCGCCGAAGGTTCTGCTCGCCGAGACCGGCCAGTCGGGCGGGAACGGACCGGGGAGCCATCGTTCCAGCGTATCCTGTGCAAAAGTATCGCACTCGTAGTAAAAAATTGCATTTATGCATTACAAATCTTTTTTCCAAGGTAAATGAGCATTACAAATTGAATTTGTAATGCTGGGCTATTTTGTATATGCAATTCATACTAGTACGATGCTTTTGCATTGCATACAGCGAGTGCTCGAACGGTGTGTCCGTTGGGAACAGCAGCGGATCACCAGCAAGATCTTCCACTGTGCCGTCATAGTGGTCTCCACCACTACTACTTTGACTTTGTCCCGCTCCAGCACCACCGACGCTTCTATCCTTCCGAACCGTTCTGCTCCCGTCCGCGTTTCGTCGGTGCAGTACCCGGCTATTTTCATCTCCGGTACGGAGGTAGTGGTTGTAGTTGTCGGCGCCCTTCTGGAGTTTCACGAAACTTTCGTACTCTTGCTTCACAGTGTCGAAAACTTTCAACCGTAATTTTTCCTGTCGGCTATCCGCATTCTCTCCGAGAATGTAGAAAGACTTCTTGCCGTTCGTGATCAGGTGCGTTTGCTGGTACAGGTCGGGAAACGAGCGGTCTTCTTGAAGATCATCATGATGAGCAGGATCCACTTCATTTTGATTTTGACGCGTCTTGGTGCTGTCTTCGGCACTTCTACCAGCACGAGGCGTTCCGGTTCCTCCTGTCACTGTCATCTTCGCGAGGACGTGGGCAAACGTGTCGTGGAATTTTCGCAGTCGCTTGGCCACCAGGTAGCTAACGTGTTCGCCGTCTTGGGACCGGACGGTCGGATTCTATGAATTGCAAAAGCATTGTACTAGTAGTAATTGCATTACAAATTACCTCAGCTCGACAAATGGAATTTGTCATGCTGTTTTACCTTCAGGACAAGACTTGTCATGCTTAATTGCAATTCGTACGAGTACGATACTTTTGCACAGGATAGATTCTCGAGGTCGACGACAACGTAGAAGAAATTGGTGTTGGAAAATACGTATCAACTGCAAAAATGTCTGGGTGTGGAAGAGCTGGGTCTTGTTATGCACATTTTGCATGACCCGTGAGGTCTGTGATGCTGGTGCTAGCATCACAGATTTTTTGAGAGCTTCTTGATGCTAATTATGCATGAGAAATGCCCTCTCTGCGTGCCAAGAGCTGACTCCTCTTGCTGCTCATGTAATACAGATTTTTTTGGAATCTAGAGACAGCATTACAAGTTCCAACCTTTCAGACCCAGACATATTTGCAATCCATAATACGGCGTTCTGGATCCTCTGGAGCCACACGGTCACGTCAAACAGTTGATTCATTTTTTCCGCGCCCCGATTGCCCCACCACACCTTGCCGGGCGCTTCCGCGTCGGACCGCACGACGACGGAGAAATACACGCAGTGCATGTTGGTGTTCGCTAGCTCGAAAAAAGACTTCAGGTTCCACGCGTTAAACAGGAAGGAGCGAAAGTGACCACAAACCGTGACCCAGAGGCAGCCCGCAGATTTGGCCCTGTTCACCGAGACCGACTATGCCTTGCAAAAGCATGATCGCGGTATAGAAATAGAAGCGGAAGAAATTATTGCAATACAAATTTTCATCTCAGCACCACGACAAGTGGAACTTGTCGTGCCAAATTTACTAAGAAGTCAGCTCTGTCATGCAGTCAAGTACTTCTATGAGCGGCGCGATGCTTTTGCAGATGATACCGAGGGGGGTGGAGCAGAGGCGGCGTGCATTTTGATGTTCGTGGAGCCTCCAGAAGATGAAGTCCTCTTGATATTAGAAGCCTTATCAAATGCAAATATGTCTGGGTCTGAATGAGTGCGATGCTGTTTGTGCATGACACGGAAGGTCTAGCATGCAAGTCCTAGCAACACAGGTTTTGAGCAGGTTAGGCGAGGCCCAAGTAATCCGCATGACAAGTTCCCTCTTTGGGTGACAAGAAATGAGCAACTTTTGCGGTCCATGCATGACAGATTTTTTTCTGCTCTCAAATGCGCATCAGAAGTTTACATGTTTCCAGACCCAGACATATTTGCGACGCATAAGCCTCGTCTCCTTGCGATTTCCCGTCCTGCAAAACGATTCGCGCCAGCCTCTCGATCTCTTCCCGTTCGGCCTCAAAGTCACTCACGACAGCAGCAGGAGGAAGAGGCTTTATGTCCTCCGAGGAGGAAAGAGCCGTTGCTGATGGGGCGGCGGGTGAAGGCGGTGATGCTCCTGCAGATCCACTACGTCCTCCGCTACTTCTCAATGCCGCAGCCAGTTTATGAATTGCAAAAGAAGTATCGCACGCGTGTAAATGCATGACAAATTGCCTCAGCATGAGAAAGAAAATTTGTAATGCGGATTTAGCTTAAGAAAAAGACTTGTAATGCATGACTGCAAGACGACTTGCGGTACTTTTGCACAGGATACAGTTTCAAGTAGGGACAGAGCGTCATCCGGGCCGTGTCCAGGTTGCTCACTTTCACCTTTGCCTTCCGCCTATGCACTGCAAAAGTATCGTAGTCCTAGTCGTAGTATTGCAATACAAATTAGCTCAGCATGACAAATGGAATTTGTCATGCTCATTTGGCTTGAAAAAGAAATTTGTATATGCATAACTGCAATTAGTACGAGTGCGATACTTTTGCAGTGCATACCACCGCTTCTGCAGGTCCATCGCCATGTTCGCGTACATGTACTGTATCAGAATGAAAAGCCCCCCCTCCCCGTATCAAAACGAAGTTTCTGATGCTGGATTTGTGTGCACGAATCAAAGTTGTCTTGCTTGCGAGGACTGCAGGCCCATAGCAAGCCTCAGCTGACAGGTTTACTTTTGCCTATGCGCTTAGCTTGGCAGACCTCTACGCTGTAGGAGCCACAGCATGACAAACCGCCTGTAGAATGCGGCGGCTGTCTGTGGAATTGCCTTCATGCAACACAGAGACGATTTGCGGTCACAAATCAGCAACGCAAATTTTCGAAAACGTACCTTGTCAATATGGAGAGGGGGGATTTCTCCTCGCGATATACCGCACGCTTTCATCCGCAACCGCAAAGACGTTGCTCTGAACAAAGTACTCCACTGGCGTCCTACTTTATGCAAAAAAAAAACTGTGTAAGTGTAAGTCTGTGATGCAGAAAGTGCAAAACAGTTACACTTGTCATGCTGGACATGCATCAGAAGCTCTTTTCGTACGTGTTTTCACGTACTAGGCGCGCATGACAGGCTCTCTCTGTCGTGCAGAGCAAATTTGTGATGCTATTCTTCCAAGAAAGTCACACTAACACAGTTTTTTTCTTGGATATACTTATAGAGCCCGCGGAAGCGGGGGCAGGAGGAGGCTCTTCGCTTTCTGCGTTCGATATTCCGTGAAAATTAATACCCATCCCCATCGATTTTTTGCATGACAAACAAAGGACTTTATGCGTGCTTTGCATGACAAATTGGATGGGGATGGTTAATTTTCAGGGCATATTCGAAGTGGACGACGAGATTTGCTGGCTCAGGAGTGCTATCCAGTGCAAAAGTGTCGCACTCGCACTCCTCGTACAAATGCATATACAAATTTCTTCAGCATGACGAATACAATCTGTAATGCTGATTTACCTAAAGTAATGCATGATCGCTATACGAGTACGATTTTTTTGCACTGGATAAGTGCCGCATCTCTGTCGCGCTGGTCCAGTGAACCGCTTTCTGGCTTGGTGTCTTCTGCCGTGAAGACGCGATTCCAATTTAAGGAATACTCGTATGGACGAGTTCTCAAGTCGTGTTACATTCTCAGCTGTTACATGGTGGATTTGTAATGCAAGAATGGCATAAGTGAAAGGGGGAAGGTTGCGCCTTTTGCATTACAGGTTTGGAGCAGATTAATGCAATTCTATCTAGCGCGGCATCGAGAACTTGTCATGCGAAGCAGCTTGATCATGTACTAGATGTCGGTGCCAATTTTGCATGACAAATTCATGTAACAGTTGAGAAGGTAACCGATTTGAGACTCCCATAACTCGGTGCTCTGGTGCTTGGTCAGCTTGACCACTACCTCGTGGTATAGGAGCCGGCGATAGGCCTGTCCTCGCTTGGAAAACTTCGCCAGGTAGGCGTATGGGATTCTCAACTGTTACATTCTCAACTACTGTTACACGAATTTGTAATGCGCAAAAAGCAAAAGCTAAAGGGAGGAGGTTGCGCATCTAGCATTACAAATTCCACACAGATTTAGGGGCTGTTTAGCCCTTCGCAAATTTGTCATGCGAAGCAGCTTGATCGGGTGGATCTTGATGGTATATTTGCGTAACAAATCCATGTAACACGTGAGAGTGTAACGTTTGAGAACACCATAAGGCGGTGGAGTGCACCGTGTCTTCTTGTTCGGCTTGCTGACGGATCGCCCCGAGCCGGGCGGGCGACGTGGTGGGCAGAAGTTCCAGCTCTTATCCTGGGGAAAAACCATCCCCGGCGCAGAGTAAAGTTTTCTTGGTAACTTTGCGACACAAAAAATGCAGAAGTTTTGGTGGGAGTTTACGTATTACAAGTTCCTCTCTCGAGATTCCAGTGCAGCTTAGCAAGCACAGCCGGATCACAAAAATGGCTCTTCATCCTTTTTACAGAATTACAAACTTTTCCAAAACACAACTGAAAATGCTTATGCTTTTGCTTCTCATCACGATCATGCTCATGGGAATGCGCATTACAACTGTTCCTGTACTAATTGCAAACCCGCCTGAAGACAGCTCTGGGGCGGGGACATTTTTACTTATAATAGCCTCCCCGTCTTTGCCAGCTCTGCTTTCGGCACTTCGCGGCTTTCGTATGGAAGTACACAAGCTCCTTCCCCTGTTTTTGTCATGCAAAACGCCAAATGCTGTCTGGGCACTTGGGCGGTATTTGCATGACAAGTTCTGGATCATGTCCAAGGAAACCACATTGAAGTCGTCCGACCGTGGATTTGTCCTGCAAGTGCTCCATTCTGCAAGTTGTTTCTTCGTTTTGCTAGTAGATATGCTCCTCTAATTTGAGGGGTACAAACGAGGGCAGATTGTGCACTCTCGTACCTCGCCCAATGGTCTCCACACTTCGCGCAGCTGAGAAAACTCCCGGGCGGCTTCTTTGAGAAGAAGCCGGCGGGCTGACTCCGTGTCTAGTTGTTCTGATTTTTGCTCGACGACTGCGTGTTTATGGCTATGCGAAACTGCCTCGCCGTCAGTTGTTGTCCTGCCTGGTGCGTCGCCTCCTTTTGCGACCGCCGCTTCCTCCTGAGGGACTCGCACGCCCTTGCTGACATCCTCCTTGCGTCTCCTTTTTTTCCTAGTGGCGGCGGAACGCGCAGCTGCTGGTGACAAAGACAAACTGTTTTTGCCGTCCGAGGACGATATTACTCGGTACAACAGGAACCTTGGGTTTTGCTTCTCGTCCCGCAGCAGTTGCACTTCCTCCCGGCGGTAGGAGCACGTGTGATACAGAACGCAGGTCGGCACCAGGTAGGCCGCGGTCAGAAGTGCAAAACTTTTCAGCTGCATCTTCTTCGAAGGAGCGTAATTCGTTTCTTTTCATAGGTACATCGATCAGCAGAAGGGACGCTCGCCTCCACCACCTCCTCCACTGCTGCAACGAGGAGAAGAACCTGAACGGTGCGGAGACGGCGAACGACCGGGGAGCCTTATTGTTCTTGTGAAATGAAGACAAAAACTGGCACGAAAAAATTTGGAATCGAAAGAAAACGGGCGCAGTGCTTGTGTTTTGTCGTCTAACTGAGAGGGATTGCTTTCTCAAGTAATACGTAAGTGGTGCCTAAGCGGAGCAATGCCAATGCAAGACAGCGAAAATGAAAACTACGGATAAAGCCTTGAAGTTCCAGAAGATCTTGATCAAATCATGATCTTGGTCCTGATACCCGTACACGATTCCACAACGGAACACTTTCACATTTGCCGCGCAAGTTAATATTAATAAACAATGGCCTGGCCGCAGCCGCTAGTATACAATGCAAGTGTAACTCTTGGGTTGTCCGTGCTCGTAGCTTACATGCGTCTTGGTGCAGTGCAAATTGGGACTTTCTTTGTCGTTCTCATACACGCACTTGGCGTCTTACAGCTTCTTTCGCCGCCGTAGGCGCAGCTGGACTTGTCATCGACACTAACTCTGTCCATGGGTACGCTTGATAGGCGTTACTGCTAGTAGAAGATCTACCTTTACTGGTTTCGGGTTGGTCGAGGGGGATTCCCAGTAGCATTTTTGCAATTTTTCGCGCGTGTGTCGTCTCGAATAGATTTTCACCACCACTCTCGCAGTTGATTCTGTCTGCTAGCCACGCTGCCGAGGTTTCATCCCCCTGGGCGAGCGTCTCGGCGTCCGGTGATGGTGAAGTTGCCTTGGCCCGCAACGCGCTGGCGTTCTTCCTTTGTTCAAAAGCCTGGACCAATAGCGAAGACGAAGTGCCCGGTGGCCGCTCGAAGTTTGGAAGGTGCACCGAGAGGAACACCGCAATACCCATATCGAACTTTTCCTTCCGCGCCGTTTCTTTCATATTCCTTCGAAAAAAATCATTCGGCCCGGCCTCATGAAGTGCCTCGGAGATGCTTTTCCCGGTCAAACACAATACCTGGGTGAGCTTGACAAGCGCCAGGCCCAAAGAGTGCAGATCCCCGCGCAGCGCGTTGCGGCCTGGGGCTGGGCCCTCGCTGGTGAATAAGAAGTGGTCCGGTGACGCATATCGGGGCGTCCATGAGGTCCAGGTAGTGCCAGACCGGCACACCGGGACGCTTGCGCCCTCGCCCTCAAAAAGGGGGTCGCTTGTAGTTAGCATCGAGGCGCCAGCCGCCGGCCCTTCCTCGCCGGAACGGACCTCGCCCTCCCTCTGCGTGCGGCAAGCGCCGTCCAAGTCCCCAAGCTTGATCCTGTACTCTGGTTGTACCCCACCGCCGGCGTCTGTCTTTGCGCTGGTAGTGTCAATGTGAGCAACCGCGGCCTCTCTCGCGACCAGCATGTTCTCCAGCTTCACGTCCCCGTGCTCGATCCCGATGCTGTGAAGCAGCGCAACTTCTTTTGCGCCCTGTTCAACCATCTCCCGGGCGAACGACTTTGCCAATGGCCACTTTCGTTGAAAATCATCCAGAAGTATCTGGCACGCCGCTGTTGCTCTTCGCCAGTCGCTAGCCTGGTCATGAGAAATCTCGAGGCCGTCGCCGTCGAGTGGGGCAGGCGGTTGCGCTGGCTTCCTGAGCGCGCCCTCGCCCGCGGCGGTTGCCACCAAACTTCCACCCGAGCCGCCTTCCCGTGGCAGCTCCTCTGCGCTTCCTTTTGTGTCGCCCAACAGCTTACGTAAAATCTCGTTGACCAGCCCGGTCGCGTCGGGCCCAGCGACTTCGGAACTGCTTACAGATTTAGTAGAAGAAGCCGGAGCAGGTGGCGTGCCGGCAGCCGCCGGGGGAGAGGTGGTTGCCAGGTTTGTGCAAAGCTTCGCCAGGTGTGAGTCTTGAGGGCCCACTGCGAGCAACCCCGCCTCTGTCATCGCGTCGCCGTCCATCTTAGCGGAGCACGTTGCATAAAGTTCGCCCTCCTTCGTCGGTTTTGGCACCGGACTTCTTTTCTCTGCAGCAAGCTTGTTCAAACCCCGGCAAATAAGGCGCTCGATCGCAAACAAATAATGCTCGGGCTCACCTGCATCTGCATGCGCAGGCCTTGCTGGTGTCCCAGCTCCGGCTGCGGTGATGCGCGATGAAGGCCGCGAGCCCTCCGCGGTCTTACCCGCGTTCACGCCGCCACCGTTTGGGAAGTAGCGACAACCAAACGCCAAGCCCCCGGCTTCGTTCCCGTCTCCACCGCGAATGCCACCAGTGCGCGCCATCTCATACTCCCGCTCAACCCGTACTGTCTGCTTCGTAAAGACAGAAGACTCGCGCTCGTCAGGAAGGCTCACAAAAAACTTGCAGATGGTGTCTGCTCGGTCAACAGCTTTATTATCATTGTGACGATAACCGTATCCACTTCCACTCGGACTGCTTGCGCTCTGGCTCGGCTGCAGCTTCTGATGGTATTTGAAGAAGAGCACGCGGGCAATGCCGTCGTTACTCTGTCCACCGAGAAAGCCCAGGTTAAATACCGCAAGAGCGCCCAGATATTGTATGGGCAATGACGGCTTGCCCGGAAGCTCAAAAAGATCTACCATTCCAAACTCTTCCGATTTGCTCTTTACTAGTTGAGCCAATTCGTGCCCGTCATGCGCCCATTCGTACCCGGCATGTTCTTGAACAACAGACGCAGCGCCGTTGCTGTGACTCCCAGGAAAGGCAGGAAGAGGTCCGCCGGGGGCAACCGGGGTAGAGGATTGAGACTTCTTCGCGGGCCCTTCCTGGCGACGCGGCTCCGCCGCACCGTCTGCAACAACGGCTGCCGTCGTGCCGGATTCTGCTTCTCGGCAACATGCCAGGGCGACAAGGTTGGCGAAGTGAATCCAAGACATCCAACGGCAAAACCACCAGGCCGAACACGGAAAGCAACAACGCCAGGCCTGGCCGTCTCGACTGGGACTGCGTGCGCCGCCGCTGGCCATCTCAGCGGATTCGCAACGAAAACGAGCAACAGAACCACGACAGGCCGTCTTCTTGCTGTCCCCCTGCACGCGCTTGCCGCTTACCGTCACCGCCTTTACTGGATCGACGCAAAATTAGTTTTCGTCATGTTGCAGTGGGCGAAGGCCCGCGACCCGTAAAAACGCAGGGCACAACAGCCCCCCTATCGCAAAAGGACACACACATACTTCTTACGCGCTAGCTACGGTCTTTCGATGAAAAAGAAAAAATAAGGGCGATACGGAAAAAAACTTCTTGGTCAATGTCAAAAGTCCGCAGCGTTGCGACCGGAACGGCGCAAACACGAATGGCTGGCGAGCTCTCAACAAGACACAGTCACTCCACTCACTTCAGGCACGCAGGCCCCTTTCGGGGTAACCCAGAGCGCGCGAGCCAGCCCAGACAGCCAGCGCGAAGGCGGCCGCGCCTCCCTTGGCTTTTTGGCAAGAGGCAAGGAGCGCGGCCCCGCGCCCACTTCTAAAGGTGCCAGCGCTTTCTCCTCCGGGATATGTCCTCAGCCCTATTTTGTCAATTCATAGGTTGCGGGGGCCGGGGTTTGCACCAAAGCGATGCCCTTTGGAACCTCGTCAGCCTTGTTCGGACCGCGGATAAAGTCCGGACCTTTATTTTAGGCAACGTTCATTCTCCAAAATATTTCGCGGCTTCTGCTTTTTGTTTTTCTTTTTCGGAAAATTGTCGGCCCTCGGGCCGCGGGCGAAGTCCAGGCTTTTCTCGAGCGCGTTACCTTTTGCAAAACCTTGGGCCTATTCGTTTTTACTGTTTCTAGAATTCCAACCGGCCGGGGCAGCCGGCGGTTGGCAAAATTTCCGCCGCAAGGCGCGCCACGCCATCGGGAGTAGTCGAGGCTCCGGGCTTCTTTCTTTGGAAACTGGTCGGGCGGTGCTGGAGAAGTCCTCTGCCTACCCTTTTCCCTGACCAATTTGAGCAGGCCTGCGCCTGCCAGCTTTTTAAAATAGAGGCCAAAGCTTTAAGCATTTGAATGGGCCCACTTTCCGGCGGCAAAAGAAACCGAGCCAGAAATGGCCGGCCTTGCAACTGGCTGCAGTCCCCCGAAGAGCTTCCACATGGCAACGGCAACGCCTTCGCGCCCCGCTTGCGATCGGGGGGCACCTCGGACGGGCGAGTGCCTGCGCGCCCTTTGGTTCTCAGGTGGTAACGGTAGGCGAACTGGCGAAAAAAACCCATATCCGGCTTATTCAGTTCAAGTGGGTCCGCCATCCCCTCCGCCACGCGGACGGAGCCAAAGCGAGACGGCAGCGCGATTCGCGCTGCAGTATGAAGCTCGCGCCCGGAGGGCGATACTGGTAACCAAAAGGGTGCGAGCCGCCCCAGTCAGTGCGAAGGCTGCCGCGCATCCCTTGACCTCCTGGTTAGAAGAGGATGAATGCGCGGCCCTCGCGGGCGCCACTTTTGGACCGCGGTCCAACACTGCAGCCCGCTTCAGGCCGCGCTTTCATCCTTTATTAACCAGGAAGCAAGGGCGCGCAGACGACTGCGCTTTTTGGCGGGAGGCACTTCGTCGCGCATAGCGTTAGGCACGGGGGCCCGCCTGCCCGGGAAAATGCACAAACTTCAAAAACTTACACAGTTCTCGTCATTTCTGGCAGCCCTTTTGGGCCACCCCAGTCGGTCCTTTCCAATCGGGGCAAGGGTGCCAAATTGCGACCCTCACAGAGGTCGAAAGCCGTGTGGGGTGGACACGCCTCCGCAGGATCTACACGCGATCGCTCCTTCAATCGCGATGAAATGGAGCGCGTGACAAATTTAAAATCCATCTTTTACCGGCGATGTCAGATCGGGCGGCAGATTTTTCAAAAAAAAAGCGCTTTTCGGATGTCCGTCGGCTTTTCCGCACTGGACAAAATCGGTTGATTTTGTGGGCCGCTTATCCTCTGCAAAAAAGTGGGCTTCTTTTCCTTTTTTTTGGATGTCCATCGGCTTTTGGGCACTGGACAAAATCTGTCGACTTTCTGGGCCCCTTATATTCTGCAAAACAGCGCGCCTTTTGCTTTTTTTGTCTTTTTTTGTGTACACATCGACCGGTGTGTTGTTCCTCTTCGACGGTTCTAGAAACTAATACTCGGGCAGGCTACATAACACGAAGAAGGCGAGGGGCCACGCGCTCGCCCTTACTTTTAGTTATTGCGCGCGCGCTTCCCATCAAGCGCAAGCGTGCTCTCTAACCCCGTGAGAGACGCACTGACCCCCGGGGGCTGTCCGGTCTGTTTTCTGTCAAGGCCGGAAAGGCGTGGGCCGGCGGAGGGCCGCCACGAAAAAGCGCCCCCAAGGTCGCTCGGCGTCAGCCTGGCCGGCGTGTTTGTTTCATAGCGGCCACCGACGAAGGCCGGCGCGACCAGTTCGGCGCCAAGGTGAACAGAAACCGCCAACGCCCCCTGCGGTGGCAGGTTGTGCTATGTATCACTGTTATCCACATTCACGCCCGCCGTGCGTGCGTCCTTTAGAGCGTGCGCGAGCGACGTTCCAACGATGCGGGCTACGGTCGTCGCCTCCTTCGAAGGCCTATATCCGCGCTGGCGCCTACCTCTCCCGCGGACCCAGCAGGCGGCCGCGCGTTTTTTTCACTGATCTTAGTTGCGGCGAAGCGGAGGCAGAGGCCAAGTGCGGCGCCACAAAAAAAAAGATACGAGCTCCTGCGCAGCGGGCTGGTGGCGGGTTTATCACGTGCAACACAACCCCGGGGCTTTTTCTCAAGTGCGCCAGACCCAGGCCTCCGTGCGCTAAATCGCGCGCGCGCATTCTCTCTCTCAGGCGCGCCACAATGAGACACAGCGCCAGCAAAGACGAAATAGGGGCCCTCCGCCTTTTCTCTTTTTACACGGGGCGAGCTGCCCTTTCCTGCAGCCCCGTCGCCGCCGCTGCTGTTGTACATCTGCGCGCCGAGCTGCGTCGCCCGTGTTTATGCTCACGGCAGCAGCACCTGCGAGGGCACAAGCCGGCCCGCACCGGGCGCGGGGGGCCACCAAGGCGCCGGGGCCTAGCATCTGATCCGCCCCGCTCCCGTGCGGGCACAGCCCGCCCAGAACGGGCCAGCGGCGGCGGCTCTTCTCGCGCAGGCACTTTGTCGCCTGGGCGAAGCTTAGAAAAAAACCCTGCGGGCGACGGGTTGGCTTGCGCAGTGTGGACCAATCCAAGCTGGGCCGGGTTTTCCGTGACGCCCATCCATGCGACGCAGTTCGGCAAGCGCAAACGGGGGGCAGGCGCGCAACATATGCGAAAAGAGATGGGGGCACACAATCGAAACAGACCCCAAAGAGCCAAAATCTAGAACACCAGGGGCCTTTTCTTCGTTCTGAGAAGCCCCGCCGAGATTCATCATCCAAAGCGCCCGCCACGACTCTCGGGCAAGGCTTTTGGCTTTGCTTGGGTGACGATAGGCCAGCTGCCTACTGGTGGCTTCGTGTTTTCATGTGTCCGCGAACTGGGGCCCCGGCTTTCATTCGCAACGCACTAGCTTCAGCGAGTTATCCAGTTGGCAGTCATTGTCTTTCTTTCCAGTTATACGCTACAGCTTGGACGCCCATTGGATATAGGGGCGGTGGATTTCGAGTGATTTTAGAGGGAGCGGAGAATCGCGGGGCTGGTCTTTCGGGCGGTTATGGCTCGCGAGGCTAGGGCTAGCACAAATAGAGGCAACGGCGGCACTGTGCTCGTCGCCAAGGCTCCCCCACATTGATGGCAACCCCCCTCCCAACATCGTTCAACCTACCACTTTTGTCTGCGTCTTTTTTCGCGAAGTGCGCCTTTTGGAAGCTTCCTGACTTTCTCCATTCCTTCTCAACACTTCCACTTCCATGTTCCAACTTTGGGCAACGAAAATCGCAAAAAAACAGCGCTTCCATATGGAAAAGCGTCTACTCGAACGCCATTCCTCATGGTATGACGAGGATGGTTTTTTTGCTAAAAATCATCGACGCGGAGTGCCGTGCTTTTTGGCGCCAAAAAGCGGCCTAAAAGCACCCCCTTTGCGGATGGTATGCTGCGATCGGTGGGCTTAGTGGTGAATTTAGAAACGGCAGGCCGGTGAATTTAGTAAATTGCGTCCGGTGGCGGTGGGTTTAGAAATAAATGGCAAAACTGGCGCCAGTTTTGTGGCGACCCAGAATCGAGAAACAGGTAGGGGGAAGTTAAATTCACCGGACGCAATTTACTAAATTCACCGGCCTGCCGTTTTTAAATTCACCACTAAACTCACCGATCGCAAGCAGAAGGCGCCGGACAGATTGAGAAGTCAGAGGCTGGCCAACCATCCAAAGCACCCAGAAAACAAGAGGAGCCGCGCGAGGCTACTGCGCAGCCCATCGGGCAAGGCGCAACGCGCAGGCAATGCAGCGACGCACCTTGGTGCCTCACCGCGCGTTTTTTTTTGCTTGAAAATTTTCGCCGGTGCCGGGAAGTTTTGGCGTTTGCGTCGCTTGGGCTTTTGCATCAAGTGAGTTTCGCTATTTCCCCGAAGAAATACGCGCAGCGCCACTCATCATATTCTGAAGATCCCTGAGATCGTTTGAAATTCACCATCTAAAAATCTAATGGCCGTCCAAGCTATAAATTATAAGCGCGGTAGGGCTCTGCTGGCCCCTCCTTTGTCGTAAAGACAGGAAGTCCGAGGAAAGCGCGCGCAAGGCGCCCAAACATGCGGAGGCGGCGCGCCTCTTTCGCGTTGTCGTCTGTTTCGTCAACGTCAGACGTTGACACGGCAGCGCCGTCCCAGGTCTCCGCCTTGGTCCAATGCTCATCGGCACGCGCCTTCCAGCCCTCGTCGAAAATGAAGAAGCACTCCGGCGCATCAAGCAACTTCAATAGCTCCGGGTCTATCTTCTGAAGACGCTCCTTCGTTTTGAAGCGAAAAGCAGAGGCAGACCCATCCCCATACCGAAAAAGTAAAAGCGCGGCGGCGCTTTGCCGTCTTAGATAGTTCCTGTAATTCAGAGCATGGCTTTCTACTGCGCTTTTCTGCATGCAAAGCGAGGACCTTCACACAAAATAGAGGCGAGAAGAGTGCCGGAGCGAAAGCTTTTTGTGCCGATGAGGACGAACAAAAACAAGCCGCGCTTTTTGTGCCGATGAAGGCTGCCCCTTCGCATTACACAACGCACGAAAATCATAGGTTTGGGTATAACAGGCTCAGAAATTAAATTTTAAAGCTTTGCTTTAGCCGGTTGAAGCGCGTTCTTTGCTCAAATTAACTCGAATTGGGTTGATGCTTAAGCTAGGCAGCTCAACAGGCTCCACGCATCCCCAAGATGCCAGAAGGAGAAGCCTGCTGAGCTACCTCGTTCAACGATGAGGCTTTGAGTGCAAAAACGTAGACGCGAACGCGCTTCAACTAGCTAAGCAGCTTTATATATAGTTTAATAATATTTATAATGGGTATGGGCCCGCCTTATTTCTCTTCGGTATAGAAAGTGCTTCTGGAAACGCATCGGCAGGCTGGTGGCCAACTTCTTTCCCTGGTAAATGGCGCCAATGAAGGCTATGGGGTTATCTAGCCCCGCGCTAACCGGTCTGCTATGACACTCTCAGACACTACTTGGGCACCCGTTGCACACGTGTCGCCTGTTGTTTGCGCTGCTTGCTTGCTTGCCGTCTGGGAGCTGGTAGGCGACACTCCACGCCGGACGGGCGACGGTGTGGCGCGGGCGACAAGAGGCAAGGGCAGCCAGGCCAACGCAGAAACATCAGCTGCAACCTGCGCGCTCCGGAGGGGGGGCTCTACGTTTCTGCTTTCTTTGTCTGATGTTTTAAAAAACACAAGCCCGGGACGGTTGTTTGAAAAGAAGGAGGGGCGCAGGCGAATGGAGTGCCGGAGCGCCGGCGTCCATGGACAACACCCACGGGACCCGGAATACAGGACAGCTAACGGCAAAGCAGCTCGCGGCCCGGTCCCGAAATCCCCGAAAACACAGAAGCGGGCGGCGAAGCTGAACCACGGGCGGCACCGGGGCCAAGGTCTTGGCACCGGCTATGCGCCTCGGCAAGGGCTACCACCCACGCGCCCAGGGCAACGACACCCAATACCCAAAGCCAAAGCCCTTGAAGAATTCCCCCACACAAAACCCAGCCCAACAGCCGGAGACTACGATCGAGGAGCAAGAATGTAGGAAGAGCGTCCTACTTTTGCTTCTAAGTTAGTCGCCAGCTATTTTCGTTTCCAAATTTCCGCGCCTCTGTCTTGCCTGCTGTTGGCTAGAGCGCTACGCACATCGCACGCGCCTCAACCCCCCCGCGTGGCTCCGTCGATCTTGATCACAAGCACCGTAACGACCCTAGCCACCCCTTAGTCGCCTCGTCGTCTTTGTCGTCCCGCTCACCGAACAGAGCGAGTCAGGCCACCCCGAAACACGACGCCAACGCAGACGCAAATCAGTGCGAGGCCCTGGACCATCTTCAACGAAACGACGCGACCTCGGCGCCCCCCGCGTGTGCCTTTGGATGTGCTCAGGCCCCTGGCAGGCGGCACACACGTCGCGGAGTGCTTTCCATTTTGCCCCATGCCTACGCTTCCTTCTTGTTGCTCATGGAAATCGATCCCACACAACACGCAACACGATCGCCCCAAATGCTGCAAGCCCCGCACGGAACAAATGACGCAAGGCGGTCGACCAGAATGGCGCGAAATAGCAAGGCCCCTCATCCTGTTCCCCGACAGCCATGCAGCGGGTGCCTGGATTAGCTTAGAGCAATCGCGGCGAGATTAGCAAGCAACGTCGCCACCTATGGGCGTCGCCATGATGTGGGTGCCACCAATGGAACCCACCAGGAGGCTGAATGCTGCTAGGGCCGCCGTGGCCGATCAGCCACGAAGGCGCTCAGGATTGGTCTAGACACTGAGGGCGCCCCCCCAGCAAGTTCGGGGCGAGAACCTAGAGAACCCAGGGGGCCAAGACATGATAGAGATGACGGAAGCCCGTCCCAGTTGCAACCGAGGGCACTGCGGCGCTGCTGCTGGTAGAGAGCTCAGGGGGGGGGGCCGAGGCGTGTAGGCGTGCGCGGGTGTTCTCAGGTCCGCGGGAACTGCGCCACGCCTGGAGACCCCCGCCGGCCCTTCTAATCGGTTGGGCTGCCTGTGAGTGAACATGGGCCCGGCGGCGAAATTGGCGGACAAACTGCCCAGCGTGCGGGCAGAGCTGGCGCCTCTGGTGTCACACAGTCGCGAACGAGGTGGCCCGCGCGCCTCGGGCCCCGGGAGTGCCGGGGCAAGCGTCTTCCCGGTGGCCCTCGCGCGCTCCGGGGATTCCGCAGGCGAACAATACCGCCAGCAACGCGGCCCGGGAGAAATGGGCGGCGCACGCGGACGGGCGCCATCGGGTCCGTGTTCACATGGGTCAACAACCAGCACCACACCACCGAGGGCGCTGCGCATTTGTTCGCGCGTATTCGCGGCGCTGGCCGTTTCAATGTTGCCCCCCATGGTCAGCAACGACGGACCCGAGACACCCTCGGCCGAGTCCACCCACTGACTTTGGCAACCGCGGCGAGCCGCAGGGTGCGCAGGCGTTCCTGGCCCAGGTCCACGAGCTGACGGAGATTGCGCCCAATGTCTACGCCCCGGAAGCCGGGCGCCCGGCCGAGGATGTGCATGCCACCCACATCCTGGGCGAGGTGCCCAAGATGTTCGCGCCGGCCCTCCGCCAGGCCGTCGACATTTGCGGGGAAGGGCCCGAACGCATCGGCAACCGACCCTCGCTCCAGGAGGCCGGCGGCGAACCGCTTCGAGAAGAAGCGCGCGCAACTGGTCAGGGGGGCGAGGGCGCACACAAGACCGAGGGCCCCTCCGTACTTCGTTCGGCAAGACTTTGCCGGCCATTGAGGGCAAGGGGCCGAAGAAGAAGACGGAAAAACGGTGACGAGGCCAGAGAAATGACGACGATGAGGAGCCGGGCCCCGCTGGTGGTGGGCAACGTGCTGCCTCTGGCAAAGTGCCCGCGGCGAACGCCTTGAAACCAACGCAAGAGAGCCAAACGGCGCAAGCAGACCGCAGCGAGTGCCCCCGCCGCCCGTGGCCTTCCCCCGAAGTCTAACGCGAAGGGCAGAGGCGGCCAGAAGTGCGGCGGTAGGTAAGACCGGCCGGAGCCAGAACGCCCACCACAACACTAGGGACCGAGCCAAGGCGCGCAAGGAAAGCCATAAGGCCGCCCCAGGCCGCTGGAATCCTGACAATCAAAGGGCAAGGAAAAGGCCCGGGGGGTGGTGTTTGGGGGAACCAACAGCGCGCAGCTGTGGTGTCCGCCGGCAAACCAGAACCAGACGAACATACAACCAGAACGAAGGAAGCGCACGGAGCCGGCCGGCGGAATGAAAACAAAACGGCCGGGCCTGGCAAGGACCGGCCTGACTAGATGGGGGGTCGCCTATATCTCGGAGTGTGCTACTAGCGGCGTGCTGACTCCCAACCGAGAACCCCCGGCGGCTTGCTGCGGATTCTTCTAGCCGTTTCATTGCGCTTGCCAACGACGAGGCGCGCGCGGCCGATTCATGTGCAGACACCCACGCCCCCACCTTGACGCCATTCGGATTCCATTCCATTGGCACCGCAAGCAACGCCCACCACACCAACGGCACGGCCGCGGGACATTGTTGGGCGGAATATTCCGCCACTGAAGGCAAAGCCCGCGTGGGGTGCCTGCCTTGTCAAGAAATGTGGCGACCTCGGTCGCCCTTGACTCGAAAGGCCCCCCATCAATCTACGAAAAGTCGGGCGCGGAACGGCCGCGGCCCTACCTAGTGGAGCGCTACTCTGTCTCCCGCGTGCCGTTCGCCGGCCCTGATAGATCAAAAAGGCGGGGCGCCGGCAGGGGGTGGGTCTGTGTCTCGGTGCACAACGGTAGGCAGCCCGGCGGCCCTGCGGCGTCAGTGGTCGGAAACCAGGAAGGGGGGGCGATTTACTTGCATCCCAAGCCCCAAAGCGTTGGACCTGAGGGGGGGGCGGGGGCGAGCACCCCAAGCGACCCGAAGCGGCTTAGCTAGCCGGCGAAGGGTGGACCCGTCTCAGGCACAGACAGGCTGTGGCTTGCAGCCGCCCCGCCGAGCCGCGCAGACATGGCCGGGGGGGCAAAGAACAAGAAGAAGGGCGCGGGACATACGGCCCCGAAAGGGCTCGCGGAATTAAGGGGCGGCGCGAGTGCGCGCGCCGAAGCAATAGCAGCGCAGGACGACAGTGAGGAAGGCGCGGAGCCCCTTGCCGGCGTCCGCCGTGCGAGTGTTACTTGACTACACCGGCCCAGCTGCGCCCTGCCCCTTGCAAAGGCCCAGGCTGGCGAATGGAACGCAGCAGCCAGCAAGGAGAAGGGAGCACTGTTGGCCTGGCCCTATAAAGTGCCCTGGGCGCCTTTCGCCCCTGGGCGCTTTCGCCCCTGCTGTGCCCCATGCCGTTAGCAGGCCAATTGTAGGCGCTGCGGCGGCAGACGGTGACGGCATGACCCCGCCCGACCATGATGGTTTGTGCCCCAGCGCCTCGAGAAACTGCGCAACAGATGCCCACGCAACATTTGAGAATGCCGCATCTGTCTCCTGTAGCTTGCAACCCTGGCTGATAGCCTTCAGAAGCAGGCTCATCTGACTTATCAATTCCTGGCGGCTTGCAGAGCTTCCACATGACTTCGATTAAAGCAACGCTGAGGCTATAGAAGTCTGCTCGCAAAAGTGACATGCTCGCGCCGGAAGCACCGCGGCCCTCTTCAGCCATTTTCGCTGCCGTGCGTCGCACGTCGGTATGTTCGGGAGCCATGTACTCAGCGGTTCCACCGTCCAACACGCCGACGCTTTTACAGTCAGACGCGTCCTCGTCGTCTTCGCCTCCCACCTTCTGGTACATGCACGAAGAACCGAAGTCGCCAAAAGAAAAACGATACTCGGACCCACCGGCGGCTCCTTTGACGCAGATATCAATTGGAAAAATGCAAACAGGACCCAGGCCGCAGCTAGCTTATGCATATCCTCCAAGAAGACGACCAATGGTGGCAGAACCAAAACCACTGGCGCCGAGGATGCCCTGCGAAGCTTCTATGATACTCGCGCAACCGTGCCTCCCTTTGGCCACCCCTGCGGCCAGGTCATACGTGTGTGAACACCACACGCCCGACAGCCCTCACAAAACTCGCTCTCGGGTGTTTCTCATTCTCGCGGCAGCTGCGCTGCGGCCTAGGGACTTGACTGCATTTTGTGACTTCGTATGTTGTGTAGACCTCCTCCCAAAGAATATTTGCGGGCTTGATGTCCATGTGAAACACTTTGCAAATTTCATGGAGCTCGAAAAGTGCGCGAGTTGTCTGGTCAATGAGGTCTATGGGGGCGCCAGGATCGAAATTCGCAAAACCGAATAAAAAATCCTGGGGCCCCCTGGAGGGGTGCCGGGCTTTCGCTTTTTGATTCTGACACACTCGGACCCCTTCGAGCTAGCCGCGACGGTATGCTTGAGTGTGCCAGAATCGAAAGGGGTCCCGGAGGGTCCCCGCCAAGGACTTCCATATATTTTTTTTCGGTTTTGTCGATTTCGATCCTGACGCCCCCATAAGGTCAGTGAAAATTTCGCGAAACTCTAAGCGGATGATACCCCGAATTTGCTTCAATCGTTCCTCCTCCTCTGCGACCGCACGCTCAAGATCGTCGCGCTGTGTGGCTGTAGCCGACGTAGTCGAACCCATCGCCCCGCCACCCACAGCGGCTCCGGATTTTTGGTGGGCGGCAATTGTTGCTTCAGCGTGAAATCGGCTGATCAAAGCATACAGGTCGCCATCCATGGACATTGGGGCATCGGCTGCAAACGTGTCTACGATTGGAAATGGAAACGAATGACGCTGAGTGGCGCATAAGAAAGTAATTGGAGCATCAACATGCCCAATCGCAGCGAAGCCGCAAAGTTTTTGCTCTACTAGTTAGTATCTAAAACGGGCGTGCGCTCCGCGCCCGCCGGCCCGGCGACGTGGGGGCGCACGGGGGAGCGAGGGGAACAGAGCCAGGCTGCCAATGGCTAACGCCTCCGCATGCTCAGACTATATGAAGATCGCGCCCGGAGGGCGATATTGGTAACCAAATGCGTGCGCGAAAATCTAACCAGCGCGAAAGCCAAACCAGCCGCGCGGCGAAAGCGCGGCCCGCGCCGCCATTTCTTTTAATTAGAATCCCACTTCTTCTTCTTGAGCCGCGGGCCGCAGTTTGCGGTCGCGGCTCCTAAAAGGCCGCGGACAACTACTGTCGCCCGCGGCGGCCCGCAGGCTCCTGCGATAAGCATTGAAGGCGAAATCCGGTCTGCTATTTCGCAGCGGGGCATCCTTTCTAGCCCCCTGCGTGACAAACTGGCCACCTGGCCCGGAAGGTATGCGGAAAGCC
>CAJINV010000023.1:83227-127991 GCA_905178155.1 Amoebophrya sp. A120 | reverse complement strand
AAAGAGCCAAAAGCAAAGAGCCAAAAGCAAAGAGCCAAAAGCAAAGAGCCAAAAGCAAAGAGCCAAAAGCAAAGCAAAGCAAACTAAAGCAAACCAAAGCAAAAGAAAGCAAAGCGCAAGGCGAAAAGGCAAAAGCAGCGCCAAAAAACCAAAGCGCCTTAAGGGGCTCCCTAAGGGCCTTCCTAAGGGGCTTCCTAAGGAGCTTTCTAAGGAGCTGCCTTAAGGGCGTAGCCCGTAAGGCCCAGGCGCTGGCTTAAAGGAAAGAGCAGGCACAGCGCAAGCGAAAAAGCAAGGCAAAACAAAGCAAAGAGCGCACATATCGCAAAAACCAAAGCGGGCGCAAGGCCCCACGTCTTAAAGGCCTACGCCTTCGGCGGCTTCTTTAGGAGCTTTCTCAGGGCGGGGGAGGGATTTCGTTACGGGCTTGGTTGCTGTGAGCGGGCTTTGGTGTGGTTGCGAGTTCGCCAAAGTCGCAACCCGAAAAAAACCAAAGCGCCAGAAGCAAAGCGCCAAGAGCAAAGCGCCACTCAAAAGCAACGCGCCAAAAGCAAAGCGCTAAAAGCAAAGCGCCAAAAGCAAAGCGCGAAAAAGAAGAGCGCCAACAGCAAAGCGGCAAAAAGCAAAGCGCCAAAAGCAAAGCGCCAAAAGCAAAGCGCCAAAAGCAAAGCGCCAAAAGCAAAGCGCCAAAAGCAAAGCGCCAAAAGCAAAGCGCCAAAAGCAAAGCGCCAAAAGCAAAGCGCCAAAAGCAAAGCGCCAAAAGCAAAGCGCCAAAAGCAAAGCGCCAAAAGCAAAGCGCCAAAAGCAAAGCGCCAAAAGCAAAGCGCCAAAAGCAAAGCGCCAAAAGCAAAGCGCCAAAAGCAAAGCGCCAAAAGCAAAGCGCCAAAAGCAAAGCGCCAAAAGCAAAGCGCCAAAAGCAAAGCGCCAAAAGCAAAGCGCCAAAAGCAAAGCGCCAAAAGCAAAGCGCCAAAAGCAAAGCGCCAAAAGCAAAGCGCCAAAAGCAAAGCGCCAAAAGCAAAGCGCCAAAAGCAAAGCGCCAAAAGCAAAGCGCCAAAAGCAAAGCGCCAAAAGCAAAGCGCCAAAAGCAAAGCGCCAAAAGCAAAGCGCCAAAAGCAAAGCGCCAAAAGCAAAGCGCCAAAAGCAAAGCGCCAAAAGCAAAGCGCCAAAAGCAAAGCGCCAAAAGCAAAGCGCCAAAAGCAAAGCGCCAAAAGCAAAGCGCCAAAAGCAAAGCGCCAAAAGCAAAGCGCCAAAAGCAAAGCGCCAAAAGCAAAGCGCCAAAAGCAAAGCGCCAAAAGCAAAGCGCCAAAAGCAAAGCGCCAAAAGCAAAGCGCCAAAAGCAAAGCGCCAAAAGCAAAGCGCCAAAAGCAAAGCGCCAAAAGCAAAGCGCCAAAAGCAAAGCGCCAAAAGCAAAGCGCCAAAAGCAAAGCGCCAAAAGCAAAGCGCCAAAAGCAAAGCGCCAAAAGCAAAGCGCCAAAAGCAAAGCGCCAAAAGCAAAGCGCCAAAAGCAAAGCGCCAAAAGCAAAGCGCCAAAAGCAAAGCGCCAAAAGCAAAGCGCCAAAAGCAAAGCGCCAAAAGCAAAGCGCCAAAAGCAAAGCGCCAAAAGCAAAGCGCCAAAAGCAAAGCGCCAAAAGCAAAGCGCCAAAAGCAAAGCGCCAAAAGCAAAGCGCCAAAAGCAAAGCGCCAAAAGCAAAGCGCCAAAAGCAAAGCGCCAAAAGCAAAGCGCCAAAAGCAAAGCGCCAAAAGCAAAGCGCCAAAAGCAAAGCGCCAAAAGCAAAGCGCCAAAAGCAAAGCGCCAAAAGCAAAGCGCCAAAAGCAAAGCGCCAAAAGCAAAGCGCCAAAAGCAAAGCGCCAAAAGCAAAGCGCCAAAAGCAAAGCGCCAAAAGCAAAGCGCCAAAAGCAAAGCGCCAAAAGCAAAGCGCCAAAAGCAAAGCGCCAAAAGCAAAGCGCCAAAAGCAAAGCGCCAAAAGCAAAGCGCCAAAAGCAAAGCGCCAAAAGCAAAGCGCCAAAAGCAAAGCGCCAAAAGCAAAGCGCCAAAAGCAAAGCGCCAAAAGCAAAGCGCCAAAAGCAAAGCGCCAAAAGCAAAGCGCCAAAAGCAAAGCGCCAAAAGCAAAGCGCCAAAAGCAAAGCGCCAAAAGCAAAGCGCCAAAAGCAAAGCGCCAAAAGCAAAGCGCCAAAAGCAAAGCGCCAAAAGCAAAGCGCCAAAAGCAAAGCGCCAAAAGCAAAGCGCCAAAAGCAAAGCGCCAAAAGCAAAGCGCCAAAAGCAAAGCGCCAAAAGCAAAGCGCCAAAAGCAAAGCGCCAAAAGCAAAGCGCCAAAAGCAAAGCGCCAAAAGCAAAGCGCCAAAAGCAAAGCGCCAAAAGCAAAGCGCCAAAAGCAAAGCGCCAAAAGCAAAGCGCCAAAAGCAAAGCGCCAAAAGCAAAGCGCCAAAAGCAAAGCGCCAAAAGCAAAGCGCCAAAAGCAAAGCGCCAAAAGCAAAGCGCCAAAAGCAAAGCGCCAAAAGCAAAGCGCCAAAAGCAAAGCGCCAAAAGCAAAGCGCCAAAAGCAAAGCGCCAAAAGCAAAGCGCCAAAAGCAAAGCGCCAAAAGCAAAGCGCCAAAAGCAAAGCGCCAAAAGCAAAGCGCCAAAAGCAAAGCGCCAAAAGCAAAGCGCCAAAAGCAAAGCGCCAAAAGCAAAGCGCCAAAAGCAAAGCGCCAAAAGCAAAGCGCCAAAAGCAAAGCGCCAAAAGCAAAGCGCCAAAAGCAAAGCGCCAAAAGCAAAGCGCCAAAAGCAAAGCGCCAAAAGCAAAGCGCCAAAAGCAAAGCGCCAAAAGCAAAGCGCCAAAAGCAAAGCGCCAAAAGCAAAGCGCCAAAAGCAAAGCGCCAAAAGCAAAGCGCCAAAAGCAAAGCGCCAAAAGCAAAGCGCCAAAAGCAAAGCGCCAAAAGCAAAGCGCCAAAAGCAAAGCGCCAAAAGCAAAGCGCCAAAAGCAAAGCGCCAAAAGCAAAGCGCCAAAAGCAAAGCGCCAAAAGCAAAGCGCCAAAAGCAAAGCGCCAAAAGCAAAGCGCCAAAAGCAAAGCGCCAAAAGCAAAGCGCCAAAAGCAAAGCGCCAAAAGCAAAGCGCCAAAAGCAAAGCGCTAAAAGCAAAGCGCCAAAAGCAAAGCGCGAAAAAGCAGAGCGCCAACAGCAAAGCGCCAAAAAGCAAAGCACCAAAAACCAAAGCGGAAAAAGCAAAGCGCAGAAACCAAAGCGAAAGGGTTTGAGCGGCTACGCCGGCCTTAGGGCCCCACGTCTTCAGGGCCTACGCCTTCAGGGACTTCCTCAAGAGCTTCCCCAGGAGCCTTCTTAAGGATCTAGCCTTTGAGGTCTAGCCGTTAAAATCTGAGAGGCGGCACAGCGAAAGGAAAAGCAAAACGAAAAGCAAAACGAGAAGCAAAACAAAGAAAAGCAAAACAAAACAAAGCGCAGGGCGAAAAGGCAAAACACCGAAGACAAAGCGGCGCGAAAAAGCAAAACGCCAAAAAGAAAAGCGCCAAAAAGCAAATCGCGACAAAGCCAGCAAAGCATCAAGAAGGCAAGCGGCAAAAAGCAAAGTTAGCACCAAAAAGCCAAAAGCGAAAGAGCAAAGGAAGCGCCAAAAGGCAAAGCGCTTTGGCAAAGCGACAGCGAGGCTCTGAGCGGCTCCGTTTTATGGCCCCGCGCCTGCAGGGTAGGTTTATGCCTTAAGCGGCCTCCTAAGCTAAGGAGCTTCCTTAGGAGCTTTCTTAAGGGCCTAGCCCTTAAGGCCTACGCGTTTAAAGCTGAGAGCCGGCACGGGAAAGAAGCAAAGTGGAACGAAAAAGCAAAGCGCCAAAAAGCGAAGCGCCATCCACAAAGCAAATCGCGACAAAGCAAAGCGCCAAAAAGGGGAGCGCTAAAAAGCAAAAAGCGAACAGGCCAACTTACTAGCGCAAAGAAAAACGAAAGCGGTCGGCGGCGATCTAAGCGGGTGCGTTTTACGGCCCCACGTCTTAAGGGCCTACGCCTTCGGGGGCTTCTTTGGGGGCTTTCTCAGGGCTGGCGAGGGATTTCGTTAAGGGCTTGGCTGCTGCGAGCGGGCTTTGGTGAGTGTCATTGCGGGCCCGCCAAACTCGCAACCCGGTCGGAAGGCGGCGCGGCTTTCGGACCTGAGTCCCGACCTGACTCTCTTTCGTACGCTACGCGTTCTCCTGCTCCTAGCGATTTACTTCAAAAACCGCCGCACGTGGTTAATGAAAAGAAAACGCGACTGCGCGACGGCTGCGAAAGCAAAACGCCGCCAAGCAAAGCAAAATAAAAGCGCAAACAAAAGAATCCAAAAAGGCGCGAAAAAGCAAAGCGGAAAGGCAAAGCGAAAAAGAAAAGCGAACAAGCAAAGCGAGCAAGCGAAGCGAAAAAGCAAAGCGAACAAGCAAAGCAAACAAGCAAAGCAAACAAGCAAAGCGAACAAGCAGAGCGAACAAGCAAAACAAACAAGCAAAGCGAGCAAGCAAAGCAGGCAAGCAAAGCGAACAAGCAAAGGGAGCAAGCAGAGCGAAAAAGCAAAGCGAAAAACTAAGCGAAAAAAGCAAAGCGAAAAAAGCAAAGCGAAAAAAGCAAAGCGAAAAAGCAAAGCGCAAAAGCAAAGCGCAAAAGCAAAGCGCAAAAGCAAAGCGAAAAAGCAAAGCGAAAAAGCAAAGCGAAAAAGCAAAGCGAAAAAGCAAAGCGAAAAAGCAAAGCGAAAAAGCAAAGCGAAAAGCGGAAAAGGCAAAGCGAAAAAGGCAAAGCGAAAAAGGGAAAGCGAAAAAGGTAAAGCGGAAAAAGCAAAGCGAAAAAAACAAAGCAAAAAATAAAAGCGAAGCGAAAAAAGCAAAGCGGAAAAAACAAACAAAGCGAAGCGAAAAAAGCAAAGCGGGAAAAACAAAGCGAGAAAAGCAAGGCGAAGGCTGCGCAGAGCGAGGCTGCGCAAAGCAAAGCAAGGCTGTGCATGAAGCACAGGGGGGGCGGGGCGTCAATTATGTGGCCAACGGCGCGAGCTTGATTGCCTGCCATCGCCAAGCCTGCCAGAGCCTGCCTGCAAAGGCGGAGCGGCCTGCGGGAAGCGCAACAATTTTGCGCATTTCACAGCCAACGCCTGCGAAAATAAAAAACGGAGGCGGAGCGGCCCCGACGGGCCCGGGGCCGCGGCTTTTTCGTATTTCCCAGACAGCGCAGCGGACGGGCTGCACTTCTAACGCGGGCCCGCGCGTTGTCGTTGGCTTTCTCGATTTTGAAAGCGGGGCCGACCACGGGGGCGGGTCGGTCCGGCAGCAGCGAGCCCATAGGAGCGGGGCCCCGATGGCCCCGCTTCCAGGCTCGTAAAATATATAGAATTGCGTTTTTTCATGAAAGAACGCAGGCTCGACTGGGGTGCAGGACAACCATAAAAGGCGCGAGTTTTCCCTACCCAGACACATTTGCAATGAGTACTGGCAGATCGCAAACAGTTGCTCTTTATTGCCGCCTTCGTTTTCGAAACTCAACCGGGCTCCTCCTGTGCTGCTAGCCCTTGGCGTGATCGGCGTTCTTTCGTCGGCCGCGACTGCTGGTGGACTTTCACCGCCCCCGGCATCAGAAAAAAAGGAAACGCGTTCAACTTCAATGTCGCCCCGATTCATTTTAATGGGAATCTGCTGCCTCGTCCGCCTGGCATGCACCTCCGCGACCGCAAACAAATCACAGGGCCACGTATCAGAATCCGCACCAAACCTCGGAAGCGGGATTGTATTCGGTGTCGATCCGACACTACCAAGCGGATCGGAGCCGTACTTGGAGCAACGAACCGCAGGCGCAGCCAGTTTACCTTCATTCACAGATAACGCCTTGGCTCCGGTTTCTTTCCGTTTCCACAAAACCTTGCTCACATACTTCTTGTAGAGGACAAACTCCGACTCAAACCGTTTTTGGTGATACTTTTTTGCCTCATCGCTGTTAAATTGTATTGCGTGTTTGCAAAAGAAGCGCTCGGCTTTGCTCACATCGGCACCGCCCGTTGACGCATCCTTGCCGGGCATCTTGAGCACGCGGCTGACGCCCGCCTGCATTTTCCCCCCGGCTCTGTCGTACAGCTTTAGCCAGTCTCAAGCGCAAATACTTCCGGAGTGGCAATGTCTAGCCAGAGCCACGGCGTCTACATCTACTTGCTCACGCAAATAAACAACCAAAAACACCTGCTGGCGATTTTGTAAACATAAAAGAATTATTGATCTCTCTTGTTGCGAGAAATAAGAGGAGGGGAAAGAGAAATAAGAGGACGGGAAAGTGAAGAAATGGACGCATACACAAGACTTGGCCCCTTGGTGGACGGCCGTAGGAGTCTGTCTGGGTGGACACGAGGGGCGGCGGTTTAGCTTTCGAGCCGTCGCAAAGAAGACTGCGCGCCGCAAGATCGAGAACGAGAACCAGAGCGCACCCGCATAACAGAGCAAAGGCGGCTCCTCCCTCGCGCAGAATGGTGGCGAAATCAAGGCCCGCCGGCTCTTTGGATTTTTCAGCGGCGGGCCGGCCCAGCAATCAAAAGGCGCGCCCGCCGTAGCAGGTTGACCGCCCCCCCGCGGGCGTTTGCGAGACCCGGCCGAACCGGAACCAGGCCCCACCGGCATAGGAGTGCCCGCCCTCCGCGAGCGCTTGCGCTTTTCTTTGGTGTTTTTTGTCTATGGAAGAAAGGCGGGCGGCGGGGTCCGTGCGTACCAGCCACGGACGAGCGGCACGGCAGCGAACTTGCGGGCGGCCGCCGGCCTTCGGCCGTCCAAAAGGGCGAGCCAGCCCAGCCCAGGGCGGCAACGAAGGCTGCGCCAGCGTAATACCGCAGGAGCCCCGGGCCGCCTGGGCCGGCGCTTGCGGGGGGGCAGCCAGCAGCGAGCCAGCGCGGCCCGGCTACCCTGCGGCCCACGGCTGTTGGCCGCCCCAAAGGGCGGGGCCACCTCGTCGCGCTTTCGCGCACTTCTCCCCCATTGGCACGGCTGAATACTTTCCCGAGGGCCCGCGTGGTCTTTTCGTTTCCCCACGCCACTTTCCGGCCCACACAGCCAACCGCGACAGGGCAGGCAGCAGAAAAAAACCAATTGTGTGCTCGCTTCTTTAGGCGAGCGAGTGACTGTCATACGTGCTAACTGAGTTCCTGAGAGTAAGTGGCAGGCAAGCTGTGTTTCAACAATTTGCCACCAGAACTTGACTAAAAAACACCCGCTTTGATGTCGAACGGCCAAGACTGGGGAGTTGCCAGCCTCGGAAAAAACAGGCGCGGCCCTTCCGTCCTCTATTGGGATTTTGCGTCGTGCGGCGCAACCCAGGCCCTCCTACCACATGCATAACGCCGGCGCCAGGGGGCTTCAAAGCTTCCAGGCGCCCCCCGTTTGGATTTCGTCCACGGTGGGGGCCCGCGCACACAGTAGCAACACGCAAGAAAGGCGACCGCGCCCGCCTTCGTAGGCGTAGACACGCCCGGGGCGTGAGGGCGCGCCCCGGGCGCTTGCCGGGGCCCCGCTATTACTATCAGGGCGCCAGCCCTTCGCCCGCGCCTGGCGCTTTCTTATCGAAGATGGACCGCAGTCACCCCGCTCACTTCCTTGGGGTTGGTGGCAGTTACATGAACGAGCCCGAAAAGACAAAGGCGACGACGCCCGCACGCAAAGCCAAGGAGGCACCATCCAAAACCCACGCGCATCCGGCTACGCACCGCCCGCGACGCCGCCCAAACAAAGCGAGGGGCGATCGGCGCGCGTCAGTGTGTTTGCGGGTGAGGCCGAGCGGCGCGGCTAGCTTTCGCCCGAATTCGCTCCCAGGAAGGGCCAAACAAGGGCGGGGGGGTCCACACATGTTCCCCCCGGGTGCATGTTTCGTTTTCCGATATTTCCAAAAAAGCCGCTACGCCCACACCGCAGAAATATACACAAAACATCCCCCCGCCCCGGCTGCTGCCCAAACTTTCCAGAGCGCAGGGGCCCGGGGTGGTTTTGCATTGCGATGGCGCGAAAAGCCCCCGCGACCCATCGCACAACGCCGAGGCGGCGCCCCCCCCAGGGACCTCCCCAGGGGGGGGCCACCCCGGTAGCTTCGGCATCCTCACTGAGCAACCCTAGCAAGGCCCAGCCCTGCCATGGTGCCCCACCGCGCGCGCTCGTATTTTACCGGACAGGGCCCGGGCAAAGTAAGAGAGGGCCGCCACGTTTCTCCTTCGCCTGTTTTCCGGATTTCAGCAGCTTGCCCCAACAACGCCAAAGCCTACCGCGGTCACTGAATGAAAGACACAGGGCGAAGCGCACCGGCGGCCGGCTGCTCTGCTTTCTCTTTGTGTTTTTTGTTTAAGGGCGGGCGCAGGAAATAACTGCGCCGCACCCATTTCATAAAAGGGGCCAGGCGCTGGGGTGGGGGGCCTGGATTAGTGTCATGGCCCGAATGTTTTTCGGACCTTGTCTGTCACAGAAATCCGAACCGGCGTCACAGCTGTCCACTATCGCTACGGCAGCCAGCCTCCGCTGACGCTGCAGCGGCACAGGGTCAGAACCACGAAAACCTCGCTCGCGCCCCCTCATCCCCGGGCCCTCGTATTTGCTTCCGCCGTGCTGTGCGCTCGCATGTCAATGCAATAGAAACAGACAGGGGGCCCGTGACTAGACTGCACAGACTCCCAG
This sequence comes from Amoebophrya sp. A120, assembly GCA_905178155.1. NCBI lineage: Eukaryota > Dinophyceae > Syndiniales > Amoebophryaceae > Amoebophrya > Amoebophrya sp. A120. The sequence continues at coordinate 119,354 of CAJINV010000023.1, read as the reverse complement.
AAACCTGCTGCGCTATGGATGCAATATAATGGGACGCGAATCCTGATGGCATCGCGTTGACTATTCGGGACCAGGCCAACAAATGCAGCGGAAGAACGATGCGCAAAATTACAAAAACCGCAAAAAACCTGGCCGGAGCTTTTCATTAGCTTATTGACAGCCCCCGCAGGGTTTTCCAGCGTTTCGGAAAAAAAGCCGAAGTAGCCCGTCCGGGGTTCTGAGTTTTTGGAAAGATTCTGCTGCGAAGCTTTCTGGTGTTTGTTCGTGTTTTTTCTTTCGGGGGCGAGAGGCGACGCGCAAAAACAATCCCCGCCAAAAATGTTCTGCCAATCCCAAGGCCGGGCACCTTGCCAGGGTTTGCGTTTACTGTGCAGCCCCTCGAGGTAATCAAAAACGCACCCAGTTTGCAACCCGTCCCCCGACCTAAGTCACAGGGCCGACAACAACGATCGCCATCACCCACGACAAAAGCGGGGCGGCCGCTAAAACCTTTCGAGCCCGGAATATTCAGGGCCGCCGGGCTTCGGGGGTTCGGTGAAAAATTGCGAAAAGGCCCTAGCCATCGAAAGCGGCGCCCCCCCCCTCCAAGAGGTGGGGGCCTTGGCGCTTGCCAAAGCCCGACGGCGCCAAGGGTAAGAGGAGCCGAGCAAGCTGCTGAAGGCAAGGTGCTCAAATTCGAAAAGAGGCAGACCAGAAGTCGGAGAGCGCGCCCGCCGCCCGGGTTCGGTCCAATGCAATACGCGCGCGCGCGCTTTGGGGTGCTCATGACCAGCCTGGGCGCTTCCGAGGCTACTGTCGCGGGCGAAATCCGGGAAGCAGACAAACCAAACGCCCGGGGGCCCCGTCTCTGCGTCTGCGTGGGTGCGTGCCTGGGTTCGGTCCGGTCTGCGCCTGCGGGCCTTCGCCTGATCCCCTTCTTTTGGGCTGCTTGAATTCTCGAAAGAACCACCCGCAGCTACTCTCTCAGCCCCTCACATGGAGCGCTCTCTAATCTATAAGGGCGCGAAATCGGGGACAAAAGTAAGCTCTGCTGTTGTGTTATTTTTTTCCCGTGAAGAGGACACACATGCAGGATTTTTGGCCCCCACAATACAAATCGTTTTCTTCAGCCAGCGCGCCTCCTTCGGAAGAGCTCCTAGGTGCTCTTCCTAAGAAGCTTTCTAGGTGGCCCTTCTAGAAAAAACTTCTAGAAGCGGCGCGCCCTACTAATCATTTTCTAAGGAAGGCCCGCCCTATAGTCTATAAGGCCGAAAAATCAGAAGAAAAAAGATTTATAGTTATTTTATTAGGGCGGAAAAGTCGGCAAATATCATCACTGTCGCAAGCGCACTTTTTTGGGGGGTAAAAAAATTCTGGCTGTTGGGGGTGTAGCTACTGCTTTTTTTCCTGTAGGCCATTTAGATGTTGGCGCCGCAGTTCGGTGTTACGGTCCGCCATGCGGCCCTCCCCTTTTTCCAATAAAAACCACCGCACTTTGTTGAAGCTCCACCCGCCTGCGGCCCTCTGGCGCGGGATGCCGCGCCCCATGTCCCACATTCAACTCCGGACGCGCCCACATATCTTCTCATCCTCCCTCTCCGACCGGATATCGAGAAGGCGGACGCGCCAGCAGTCGAGTGCTTCCGGGGGGGNTGCTTCCGGGGGGGCGCCGAAGGGGGGGGGTAAGGGGGTCGGCTTGGGCTGCCTCTGGGCTACCTTTTTTGGGCACGCAAAATCGGCAGTTTCCAATGGGGATTATTTAGGGGGTCGGCATAGGCTACCCCAAAGCTGCCTGAAGGGGGTGCCCGGAAGGGGTGTCCGGGAGGGGCAAAAATGCGCCCCCCTGAACACCCCCCCTGGCCGGGCCTCCTTCTCCGGGCGAAGGGCCTCGTCGAGCCCCGGTCAGGGAGGCGGCCCGGCCACTGTTCGAAGAGCGGGCCCACGACACAGCGTCCGGCCATCTGAGCGACAACGCACAGAACGAAGGCGCTGTGGCCTGCTTCTGGTCCTGGTGTTGCGGCATCTCCAAAGCTCACCTATCATGTTTCCTGTGGAAAAGATGAAGTGACACGCGAGGCGTGCCGGCTTCCAAGATGTTGCGCCCCCAATAAAAAACCTTTTTTCACCCCCCAAACAAGTGCGCTGGCAAGAATGATGACATTTGCCGATTTTTCCGCCCTAATTTTATATACGGTTACATACTACATCTACATTTATCAAGATGACTATATATGGAAGCACACCGCCAAGCATCACAAGTTATGCAATAACTTGTCACGCTTGGCTGTGCCACGGCTCTTCAAGGTCGTTCCCTATTATGTGCGAGGCACGGAAAAGAAGAGCCACACTTACGGAGGGCAAGCACGCAGGGCTTTTTGATAAACATGCAGTTTGAAGCACATCACTGACCACGGGCAAGCCATCGAAGCACTCTCTTACAGTCATCAACACCCGGACACATTTGCAGCAAAGCATATCATGTACAGATCGCGGTCCCTGGGTTTCAAAGACTCTGCGGTCTCTGCGCCACGAGAAAAAGGACTGCTGCTTTTTCCAGATGATGAAGTGTCGTCGTCGGTGCTTGGACCACTTCCAACAGATCGTGGAGTGATGTAGGAAGAGCTGGATGAGCTGCTCGCGGCGTCAAGAGGCTGAGGCACAATTATGAGATACGACAGCGTGCCCGTGGCCGACACATGATAACTCGACGTCGTGGTCTCCGCGCCCACGCTAGCTGTGGCTGTCGTCGATGGGCTCGGTGGCACTGAATACTATAGAAGGAAATACGCCCAGCCCCAACATACTAAACGGAGCTCAGTCCGAGCGGGGCCGCTTAAGGGCGCGGCGCGCTCTTGTCCGTTCCGTGGGTAGTACTACTATCGGCCGGCACTCGCTCCACAACAACCAAAAACTCAATCTTTCCTCCGCGAGCCTGAAAACAAGAGGCTTGCGCGCGCGAGCACGCCCGGACCTGCCGGATTCTGGGCAAAAGCGTGACCGTGAGCTTGGCCTCTAAAAGAAACGGCCACTGGATTAAACCGAAGCGGGGGCAGAAGCTGCACAATGTGGATCCTATGAAACAACAAGCGCGCAAAAGACCACCCCCCCCCCCGGCGGATGCCTTCACCTATGCGCGACGCGCTCCCCTTCGCGGTGTCGCGGGCCCATGGTTTACGAGCGCCGAATAGCAAAAAGCGACCCCGAGCTTCCTCCGACAGCCTTGCCCCTGGCGTCGGTTTGCCGTTTTCCAGGCCTCTAACGGGCTGGAGAACACGGCCCACGACGGCGCCAGCATCAGCCTCAAGGCATATATACAGACCAGAACTGCCGGCGCCATGCAAATAAAACCAGGTAGGGACGAAATTTCTATTTTGGCCGGTCGCACACGCACTACTAAAGAAAGAACTCCGGCAAAAGCTATAAAGCGGACAGGCCCTGCGGCGCCGCAGGATTGCAGAGAGCGAGCGAAGAGGATCTGAGGCCCCCACGAGCCACGCAGGTCGCCGAGGTAGGTCACACTGACAGGCCACGCGATGAAGAGACGCATAATTGTATGAACATACCCGACCCAAGAAATCCCAACCATGTAAGGCTAAGGGCATTCCCCGTTTCGCGAAAAACGTCCACGATGACAGCGACCTAACCTGCTGTCAGGCTCTCCTGGGTGCGTGCCCGTAATTTTACGCCCAAAATAAAGAAACTTTTTTTTGTGGGTGTCCATGTTGCTTTTTTCACTGCGGCGAAGGGTCGTCGAAGGGGCGAGTCGTGAGCGGTCGCGCGCCGACAAAAACGTATGCCGGCACAACTACCACAACTCGTCGACGCGCTACCGAACCTCGCCCGGCAAAGGAGATGCGGCCTGATGTTTTTTCGCCTCGCGATTTTGCTTATCCGCCGCGCGGCCCTCGTCTCTACGGTTTCTTTTTTCGCTGCCAGCCAGACTGTCACTTTCACAAAAGGAATCGCCGCAGACCCGATTTTGGACCCAAATGGAAAAGGGCGGCAGACCAGACTGTTCGGTCTGCCGAGCGGGAAAAGAGTCGCTCTGCTAGCAAAGCCAAGATTCGTGTGGTACGTACGCTGCATGTATAAGGCTTACTGGGTTATGCTTAGGCTGCGCAATTTTCTGCGATAAGGCGGACTTCTTCATGAACGAGGGAACCCACGAGCCTCCAAGCCAGCCCAACGTGGGCTTCGGGCTAGGAGGCGAAGAAGGGGTCTCGTCCAGCACGCTGCTCCCGTCGCTTCCTGCCGGCTTTTCCCCGTGTGTCGTGGTAGTCTCCGCTCCATTTTGAGCACGGTGACGACCAGCCGTCGCCGCTGATGTCAAGATGAAACGCGCCCCCATGATCCAAAAACCCGTCCCTCGGTCGGGAACGACTATATTACCAAAACGCTATAGTCATAGACGTTGTTCCGGAAATAAACTTTGCAGGCATCCGCGATACAACAAATTACAAAACTTGATCATGAACTTCGACGACAACGGGCAAAACGCTGTGCTGCAAACCAGTGGCGACCCCTGCTGCAACAGCACCTGCATATCAAAACTAGAACTACTTAAAGGGAAACTCGTCCTTTATCTTGATAATGCTATGCGTATGCAAAAGAAATTACAATAAAAATAAAAGCAAAACGCTTCCCTAATGTGGTCACATCTTTGAGTTTGCGCGACGAATCCTCCGACGTTCTGGGTTCAGGGCACTTTTCATTTCGATACCAGGTACCTGCCCCACCGCCCCAGCGTGAGCGTCCCGAGCTTCTGCACCGCCTGCCGCGTCAGTGCCGGAGGAGTCTTGCGCGCCGTGCTCTCCGGTTGACCCTGCCACTCTTGCAGCCGGTTTGCCAACAGCGTGGCCACCGGTTGACCCAGTTAGTTTTTCAGCATTTGCTTCCGTCGCTCCATCGTTCACCAGAGCCAGCTCGCCACCGGATTCGAAACTGGCCTGCGCCTCCTCTGCAGGCACCACGTCTCCTGCGCTGTTCCCAGCGTGAAGTCCGGGAGCTGGTTCCGTTGCCGTTTGTTCTGCTCCGCCGTCGCCGGGGTTGGCGTCCGTATCTGCACGCTCCGCGGCTGGTGCCTTGCTGGTGCTGGACACGAGATGCTGACGAGCTGGGGGATCATCGCTCTCGTTGGCAATGACATCGGGCTTAAGCGTCGCACGGGGTGTAGTTTTTTTGTGCGCCGGCCTCTGGCTGGCAGCTTCCGTAGAGGACCCTGCCATCGAGTACTCCCGTTTCGCATCAGAGACAAAAGCAAATGAGTCCCGCCCCGAATTGTTCCAACTGTTTCTGCTGCAACGTTTCCGAAAGCAGGCGTCTTGCACGACTGCAAGAATGCAGCAGGACCGACGAAAGAGCTAAAGTAAATAATTGTATTCATTGAGGGTGAAGTTGCGCGTGCGGAAAGCAGCTCTTATAAAATATTATGATAAGCGCTGCTTCTGAAATTGGGTCGCTTTCTTGCGTCCGAACGCTCTAGTTGTCATCCGCATCGTGAATTTCTCTTGCCGACACGTGCAGCATCATGCAGTGCGCTTGCAACATAACAGATGGCGCGAATTTGAATTTATCCAAAAAACAAATGTTAACATTAACATTTTCACTAGTTAAAATTTCAATGCATTTTTTGACGAAAAAAAATCAATTTTTGCAGTCGAATTGTATTCAATTTTTAATACTATGCATATCAACCCACGGACAACTAGCTAAATGATGTAGCTTATGTTTTGAGCTAGCTAGGCTAAGGTCTCGGAGTCCGTCCTGCTTCGGTCCGAAAAGTGGCATACTCGACCCGACCTTGACGAGACCAGAACCTCCTAGTCGCTCCCTCGGCCCCATCTCGCAACGCACGGGGGGATTCCGGTAGGACTGGCATCGGCCTGGGAACGGTGGCACATGACCCGAAGCTCCTCGTCCTGGCGAAGACTCGGCTGCGCGCCTCGACCTCCACGAAGAAGTTCCACGAGATTCCTGCTCGATAGTCGGTCTGTGAGTTGGGTATCTTGATCGGTAGTTCCAATACAAGTTTTCGAAGTAGCTTCTAGTGCAGATTCGAAGTTGTAGCAGCGCCTGCATGATCAAAATAACTTTCATCTTCAATACAGTTCCCACAAAAAGCCCGCGCTCAGGGCCAGAACCCCCCCGAGACCTAAAAACAAAACCCGAGCCCGCTTTCCGGGTCTAGCTAACGAAAACCATGGGGACAGCGCCCCGAGATGTGGAAATCTGGTCGGTCCAGAAAATCCGCGACCTACTGGGCCCCTCGCATCGTGAATTTGTTTTGCCGACACGTGCAGCATCATGCAGTGCGCTTGCAACATAACAGATGGCGCGAATTTGAATTTCTAGAGTGTTTATTCGTACTGTCGCCTGAGATAGCATCTCCTTGGAGTGTTTTTTATGCTGAAAATACAGGTCGAATACAAATTACAGCAGAAGGAAACTTCAAATTTTTTCATCACGGAGTGGGAACAACGGTTTTCATGCTGATATCGTTTATTTTCCAGAGCGGCGGACTCCGCTGCATCGGGTGGCAGCACCTCCACGTCGAACGTGTAGGAACCATGATCAGTCGTGGCGTCGTGACCTCCCGTATCATCCGCCGCGTTGGAATGCGCTAGAGTGGCGGTTTATGAAATGCAAAAGTGTCTGCGTCTGGAAGATCGCCAGGTTTGTCATGCATATTCTGCATGACCCATGATGCCTGTAGTGCATGACTTAGCATCACAGATTTTTGGAAGGCTTCCTGCTGCCTATTCCGCATGACAAATCCCCTCTCCACGTAGCACAATCTGGGCTCCTCTTGCTGGTCATGCAACACAGATTTTTTTAGAATCCAAAGACAGCATGACAAGTTTGGATCCTTCCAGACCCAGACATTTTTGCACTGCATACGGTTCCCCGAGGAGGCATCGAGATCTCCAGTTCCAGCCGTAAGGGTAAGACCCCCGTACTAGCTCCAGAACGGCTCCCAGGTTTCTTCATCTTCTCGCGCTGCTGACCGTGACCTTCATCTCTTTCGGTTTGGAAAAATGATAGCGGCGACGCCGAGGACAAGTCCGTGCTTTTCTTGCCGTCGCGATTTTTCACAGCAGCAGGCACGGTGGTGGACCGGGCAGTATCATCTTCCGTGTGAACAGACCCGCTGCCCCTGCGTACGTCCACAGCACTTCTGTACAGGTCTCGGCCCGGCGCTGGGGGTGAAAAGGAAATCCAAACCCCGAAAATCAGGCAGAAGACGGCAAAGATAAGCACCTCCCGCCGCGACCAGTGTTCCCAAATCATGCGATACTCCATTGCGACCACCCCGGGGCGGTTGTGTTGCGCACCTCCCTGGCCCATCCGAAGCCAATTCCGCATGAAGGCCGGATCATCGACGTTCGCAGCAGGCTGTGGCTGGCCGTTGCCAGGCGGGTCCGGTTGTTGTGGTTGTCCGTGCTGTGCCATTATGGATTGCAAAAGTATCGCACTCGTATAAATGCATTACAAACTTCCTCAGCATGAGAAAGAAAATTTGTATATGCGGATTTACCTTAAAGCAAAGACTTGTAATGCATGACTGCAATACGAGTACGATGCTTTTGCACAGGATAGCCATCGTGTCCTGATCGTTCGCTCTGTCGCTGGTGTCCACCAAACCGAGAAGAACAGTGTGAACTCAATATCCTGTGTAAAAACGTCCCCACCCCAGAGTTGTCATGCAAATGCGCAATGACAGGAGTCGAAGTCGATTTGTAATGCGCATCTCCTTGAGACGCATTTCCAGCCGTGTTTTGGAATTTGCGATGCTGTAAGCAGCATCAGTAAGTGGCCTTCTCATGCGGCTTTCCTTGCTAACCAGCACTACACTGCAGATGGAAACTTGTCATACAGAACTCCCAAAACTTGGAGATTTGTGCCGCAGATCTCCCATCTTGAATATGGTGTGGGGACGTAGTTTTTACGTAGGATACAATACTCAAAGAAAACGGCAGACGTCCAGAAAACCTTTTTCTTCTCGTGAGAAGACGGCAACTGATGTCGCAAAGAAATGGTCCCCGAAGAATCAGCTCGCACGCTGTGGTCTCAGGGGCTGGACGGCTACGTATAGCAATGGGCGACACTGAGAATGATAACCTACAAGAAAGTTGTGATCCACCTGATCTTGACCATATTGCCCAAATATCTTCTTTCACTCGATGCTTGTCATGTACTTAGTTTCTTTTCTCATGTTCTCCTGCAGGAGCAGGCGCATTTTGAAAGCTGCCTAAAGGGTTCGTCGGGATGAATTTGACTACATGCGGCCCAGGCCACTGAATTAATTTGAGGGTGCGAGTGGTGCGCATTTTTATTTGGTGGCCTGGCTGCAATGACTTTCTCGCTCTTGCCTTTGCGTGCAGCTTCGCATTGTTTCAATTGTGTTTCTGACTACTTATCACTGTTTGTTTGAAAAATGTTTCAAACCAATAAAGCGTATTCCGATTCAAGACTCGACACCAGAGGCCCAGAGGGCTGCAGCCAGATGACCAAAGCGGTATGACGTAAGTCAACAAACCGCTACGCCAAAATGTGCGAAATCGTTTTCATTTCAACTTTTTATTGCGCCCCAAGTGCAAAAAAAAATCTTTTTGACCAGGAGTGGAATCTGGTGCGATGCTCCTGGGCATCCGAGACCCAAAGGACTGCGGCCAGCTGAGGAAAGGGCCCTCAATCGTACCCGCGGCCCAGCACAGCGGTATGGCGTAAGTCAAAAGTCTACATGGAAATAGCAGAAACATTTTTTGTTTCAACTTTTGGCTCCCAAGCGCAAAAAAGAGGCTATTTGAATCAGTGGCGAAATCTGGGCTAAAAATCCACACGCGAGGCCCTAAGGACTGCAACCTGATGAGCAAAAAAAACCCATAAACCTCTCCGCGGCCCCCGACGGCATGGTGTGAAACGAAATCCTACAGGAAAATATGAAAAACCGTTTTCATTCCAGCTTTTTGCCTCCAAAACGCAAAAAGAAGCGCACTCGAATCACGAGCGGAGTCAAGCTCAATGCTCGGCACCAGGGGCTCCAAGGACTGGAACCTGATGAGCAAAAAAAGCCATCGATTTTTGTTCTCGCGGTCTGCGGCGGTATTATCATTATGTGAGGCAGAAACCGAATCCTCGCCCGAAATTTTCTTCCTGTAAAGCAGTCTTCCAGCCTTCACGCCCTCACTGCGCGCGCCGGAGCTTCCCTCCACACCCGGGAAGACGGCGAACAATGGCGACAACGCAGCACACTTCGTGTGCTTTCAGTTCACATCAAAAGTTTCCTATTTTATTCAGCACACAGCATCCCCAACGTTTTCCTGTAGATCTCTGGCACATCGTCCGCGTCAAATGTCCGTCTCCGTAGTCTAAAAAACGAATGACTTAATCAAATCAAGTCCTTTATCCAACAGCACTCTACAGTAGCTGTATTTGACGCAATTTATCGCTACTGGTGCTTAGGATCCTTGTTGGACTTACAGGCTGGAGACTTCAGACGAGTGAGGGGAGAGTTGTCGTGCAGCTATACTCTCACATGATTTGGCTTTGAGCATCAGAAGTACTCTGTCCATAATGCGTACTTACAATCACCACTAGCACTACGGCAACCCTATGAAATGCAAAAGCATCGTACTAGTATAAATCGCATGAGAAATTTCCTCAGCATGAAAAAAAAATTTGTAATGCGGATTTGACTTGAGAAAGAAATTTGTAATGCATGTTTGCAATTACTACGAGTACGATACTTTTGCACAGGATAAACCCCCTGCTTGCGCAAATCTCGCGCACCTCCTTGGGTGTGAGTTTCTGGCCCGTGTAGAGTTCAAACTGTTTGTATGCAAGAAAAAAGCTGTGTAAGTGTAACTTTGTTGTAATGCAGAACATGCAAGAGAGTTTTTACGCCTGTCATGCCAAACAGCCATGAAGTCCTTTTTCCATGTGTGTTTTGCCTTACAAGCCACACATGACAGGTTCTCTCTATCATGTAGAGGAAATCTGTGATGCTGTCAGCCACAGAAAGTTACACTAACACAGTTTTTTTCTTGGATAGTTTGCACACCTGAAATTGGTACATCAAAAATCCTATGCATTGCAAAAGTATCGTACTAGTGTAAGTTGCATGACAAATTTCCTCAGCATGAGAAATGGAATTTGTAATGCTGATTGACCTTAGGAAAAAGATTTGTAATGCATAAGTGCAATTACTACGAGTACGATACTTTTGCAAGGATAAAACTACGGCAACCCCCTGCTTGCGCAAATCTCGCGCACCTCCTTGGGTGTGAGTTTCTGGCCCGTGTAAAGTTCGAACTGTTTGTATCCAGGAAAAAACACCCATCCCCATCCAATTTGTCATACAAAACATGCATAAAACTCCTTTGTTTGTCATGCAAAAAATGGATGGGGGTGGGTGTTTTTTCCTGGATAGTTTGCACACCTGAAACTGGTACATCAAAAATCCCCCGTAGTATCGCAGGTTGCCTCCTCGCGCCCCCGACGGCGGGGGAGAATCCTCGCAAAAGGCTTTTAGGTGGTTCTGTTTTTCCGGCACGACGAGGTCCAACACATTCAACGTGCAGTCCGATTCGGAGCACGCCGAGGTCAGCAAGGTGGTGATCGCAGGCGGGAGTGGCGCGGTGAGCGACATCGGTGTCGCGTTGATGAGAACCTGGTATTGCCGCGTCGACGCTTTGACGGCGGTTGTATCCGCAACTACATCTACTTCGGGTAATTCCACGACCTCGACCTCCCCTGCTTCGGATGCCCACGCCTTTGCCTTGGCAGCGGCCTTCTCGCGGTCCCGTGCGGTGAGGAACAGAGCGAGTTTTTTCTGGGGATTTCCGACGGAATGAGTCTGCAGTTGCTGCTGCAGGGTCAGCATCCAATGCAACTATGTCTGGGTCGGGAAGAGCCAGAGTCACGCAGGCATTATATGCCCCGGAGGGTCTGGCTTTGCTTGGATTGGTTGCAGGGCGCAGCATTACACGTTTTGCGACAGCTTTGCACTGCCCATTCCGCATGAGCAATTTTCTCTCAGGGCGGCCAAGAAATGAAACGAAAAGCAAAACAAAATAAAGTGCACAACTTCAATTCATAATTTGCTACTCATGCATTACAGATTTTTCGGAGACTGACGCAGAACATCACAAGTTCCATTCCATCCAGACCCTGACATATTTGCATCTGATAGTCAGCAACACGTGGAGGATGCTGTCGGTCACACTCCCGCTGCCGTAGATCAACACGTTGACGTCGCGCTGCAATATCTCATCCCCGCCGCCGTCCGCGGTCGTCGAAAAGAATTCGTTGTCCCGACCAACCTTTTGGAACATTTCGCGAAACCCCATCAGATCCGTGTTGTACCCGATCAGCCTTGCGGGGCCATCCGCTTCGGGCGATTCCGAACGCACCACAGTGTTCACACTGTTCACCGCCCGGGCTTCCGGATCGACATCGTCAAGATGTTGAATCACCTCGGCCTTCAGCGGCATGGAAATCGAGCACCCCTTGACTTTATGCATTGCAAATATGTCTGGGTCGGGAATAAAGGTTGAATCTGTATTGCGTGTCCAGCATTTCAGGACGAAACTCTGTAATTGAATAAAAGCAACAATCGCGCCGCAATTTCGTCGTGAAAAGTCGTAGTTTGTAATGCGCACCAACTAGGATCAGAAACAGAAAGCGTATATAAGAATAAAGAAAATTTGTCATGCTGCACTGCACTTAAAGGCGCGCTCAACCATGACCATTCAGCATTACAAGTTTCCAGACCCAGACATATTTGCAGTGGATAGATTTTCAGAAACCGCACCGCGTCGATCAGGCTCTTGGTTTCCCCCGGCCCGCAGTACCGCCAGAAATAGAAGGAGTCCATCTGCCGCTGATTGAACACCGCATTGTAAACCGTCACCCCGAAGCTCGACGGCAAGGTGGAGCAAGAGAGAAAAAGGCTCGAGTTTTTCGTCGGCTGCCGCGAAGGTAGAGACGGTGCTGCTGCTGAACCATATCAAATGCAAAAGTGTCTGGGTCTGGAAGATTCTTACATTTGTGATGCATGTCTGACATGACTCAAGAATCTGTGATGCATGGGCACGAAAAGCCTCTCCTATCTGTCATGTTGGGAAGCTAAGGGCTGGGCGTCCCTGTCGTTCTCTAAACCTTTAAACGGTAACCACTTACTCGACAAACTCTAGGTAGAATAAGTTTGGACAAAGTCATCTGTCATGCAAAAACGCAGTTTCTCATGCGGAATACGCAACACATAGCAGCTCAAAAATTTGTCATGCTTGGCTGCCTACGGCAGTCCGGCTATCATCCACTTTTAGCATCACAAGTTTCCAGACCCAGACGTTTTTGCATTTGATAAACCACCTGCAGCTGCGATCATCGCTTGCGGTTTCGTTGTCGGTTCGGTTTCGGCCGGGAGAGCATATGCAGGCCTACTCAGAGGGAACAATCTCTTCAAACGAAGCAATGTAGAAATATGTCATGCAGAATCTTGATGCAGAAGGTGCTCAGTGATCCCCCCTTTCGGAGTCTGTCGAGTCAGGAGTTCTTCTTGTGCTCCTCATGTGCACGCCGCACTATCAGCTGCTCAAACTTGTGGAACCCAAGCCACATCACATCGGCGTCTCTCTGTCCATGCAGAATCTGCTATGTGTACGCGTACGCCTACGCTGCGCCACTACGGAAAGAAAATACTCAATTGGCTTTTCGCCGGCGTTTTCCCTGCATTCAGCATGATATTTGAAAATTAGCGTCGACGCCATTTTTGCGTTTGACATTGTTCCGTCTGCGATAGAAATACACTTTCTCCCTCCAGAAACGGGAGAAAACAACCAACGCCCGACATAGTCCGAGAAAACTAGGACTGAGACTAGATTTCCCCTCCACAGAACGCTAGACATCAGGAGAGATCACACCTAGTCCGAAGCTAGGCCTAGAAGTAGAAATAAAGTCCCCTCTCCAGAACGGAACATATAAAGCGCGAGAAATCAACATAGTCCGAGGCTAGGACGAAAATAAAATCCTCCCTCAGAAAATAGGAGAAATCAAACACGGTCCGAAAATAGGACTGGAAATAACCTCACTCCATCTCCGGAACCGGAGAAACCAGGAGAGATGCAACCTAGTCCGAAACTGGGACTGGAAATAAATTCGCTCTCCCTCTCCGGAACGGGAGAAATCAATGGAAATCCAAAGCCAACCTAGTCCGAAACTAGGACTGGAAACAAACTCTCGCTCCCTCTCCGGAACGGGAGAAATCAGGAGAAAGCCAACCTAGTCTGAAACTAGGACTGGAAATAAACATCGTCTCCCTCTCCGGAACGGGAGAAATCAGGAGAAATCCAACCTAGCCCGAAACTAGGACTGGAAATAAACTCACTCTCCCTCTCCGGACCGGGAGAAATCAGGAGAGAGCAACCATAGTCCGAAACTAGGACTGAAAATAAACTTCTCTCCCTCTCCAGAACGGGAGAAATCAGGATGAAATAAATCGGCCTAAGGCAGAGCGAAACAGTAGCTCCAATCACCCTCGGCAAATCACAATCAAGCTACCATCGGCAGGGGCGCAAGTCCCTGAAAACCCAGCATGTCAAACACAGAACAGGAAAAGCAACGCAAAACTGCGCCCCTGTCTGGTTCATATTCATGCTACTCAGGATTTGGTTACCGTGATGGGCGGGTTGAGCCCGCTCATAAAATATAGACCGACCACTGTCGGCCTTGACTCACAGGCTCGCAAGACCACGCGTGCCCGGTCATACATTTATTATGATAGTTGAGAATTAGCATCGACGCCATTGCGTTTGACATTGTTCCGTCTGAGCAGGTCATAGAGGAGAAGGCATAGTTTTCAAAAGGGGAGACCTCCCAGGAATATCTGTATTTTCCCTGTCGATATGGATATGCTGCTCCTGCTGTAGTTGTTAATAGGTGTTTTCATTTTTTCACAACTGATTACAATCCCTTCGTGCGTAATTGCTTATAACCGTAGTCTCCTGCTACACGCAATGTGATGAAAGAACGCAGCGGATACATAAAAATCGCAGTGTTGCTGCAGTTTTCAATTCAAACTAGCTCCTGCTTCGCACAGTACTCTTCAGCTTGTCTGCACAAGTCTGTCTTGTGCCCGCACTAGCAGAAGTAGTGCAATGCAATAAGGGCGTCATTTGTAGATCGTCTCGTCAGCACGAAAAATAACCTGTGCACACGGCGGCCCCGAGCTGGGCTGGGGAACCGAGCAAAGAAGATTAGCTCGCGCATTTCTGTACGCTTATTTTCTTTTCACGACCACAACTTGGCATCGAAATACAACGAAGCCCCTGGTAGAAGAGTATCAGGCCTCCTGGTCAAAACTAGACCTGCAGACTTGCTGGTCATTGCGCAACCTACAGCTGGTGAGCCCTCCTCGTGGCCCGAACTGGCAGCCATGCACTTGCAGGCCAGTAAGTATCTTTCTATAAGAGGCGTTTGCGGGACTACAAGAACCTATTGTCCCCACAAAAAGCGATACGAGTGGGACACAGACGGAAGCCGTGTTACAAACACAGGTCTCAAGCTGTCGAGCTTAATCGGATAGACCAACCTCCCACGCTCGCTAAATTTGGCTACCTATCCATCTACACACAGCTTACTTTGGACACCAGAACCCGAAACGGTTCCGATCGAGATGCGTCGGCACGAAACTCCTGGCCCTGTACAGGAAACTAGCTACAGCAGCCGGCTGGCGTCGTGTGTCAGCAGCCGGTTGGCATCGTGTGTCTGCATTCTTCTAGTTCTACTCAGCTTGTGCATTGTTCACGTCTACGCCAGGCAGGCTGCACATGCGGCGTACACCCCAGCGCTACTATCTAATACTAAGCACAACCGACTTTACAACTAAGCTCAACCGACCGCTGGACGCGCGCACCAGAAGCTGCGGCACGGCGCTCTGCAGCAGCGCCAATGGCTGCTCCGAGGATTTCAATCTATTTCGCTCGACACGCAAGCCATTGGTCGCTTTCTCAACATCGGGCCCCATGAATGTCTCTGGCCGCAGGCACTTTTCTACTTTCGGGCCGGCTCTCTCAAAGTCACTACAACCAGCGTTGCCTACGTGGGAAACTAAACCCAAGCGACAGATGATAACAAGGTGCTGTGTAAAATCCTCTAGAAGGCCGCGAGGACCGTAATTAGTAGTCCAAAGAATGCACCACTTCTAGAAGCCCAAAATAGTCGGAAACAAGTGTAACGCGGCGAATTGCAGCTGTCTTTACCTTTACCGTTAATACCCCGCCGGACAGTAGTTTGATGGTCCCGAAGACAATAGAAATACGAGAAAATCGATTCAGGAAATGAAGATCTTGTCGGGCGCGCTTCGTTGGTTCTATCGCAAGTGCTTGCCCCGCTTCACACAAGGTGGATGTGGAAGACAATTATGCATGTTGTTACTTACTCAGGCGGATTCGCATTCCTGGCTAACCGAAGCCGTACCAGCGGGCTTGTGGGAATGTGGAAACAAGAAACAGCGTTAATTCATTTCTGCGGATCCAAGAAAAACTACAGAAAATCCTACATCAGAATCAATCAGAAACACGTCCTAGAGTACGGGAGACAAAAACTCCACTGATTTTTTTACAGCAACAGTGAGTTACTGGACAAACCATAACGCATAAATCGGCTTCGCGTTGTTCCCAGCGCCCGTCCGCCACAACGATCGAAGTCAACGAAGGAGCAGGCGGTGGCGCAAAGGCGTGCTATGGAGAGAAAAAAGTTTGTCGCAGTCAGTTTCCTGCAGGTTTTGCATTACAAATTTTTTCAGCATCGCAACTTTTCCTTGTATTGCGGAAACACCAGGGAAATCCCTTGCAAAGTTTGGCTGTGGTGCATTTTCACGCATGACAGAAAATTTTGTATTGCAAAAATGCGTACGAGAAATCGTGACGACCTTTTTTTGTTTGATACGTGTCGTGCATTAATATCGGACTTGCGGTTCTTCACGAAGTCGGAAACTCCAAAACGTATGGAAGGAAACACTTTCTCCCTGCTTCCATGTACATTTTTCAATTCGCTGCAAACGTTTTTTTACAAACAAGAACATGCACGACAACGACGTCCTTTTGCATGAAACAGTTTTCTATTGCGACGAGCCCAGGATTTAGATTTCTCATTCTCATCTTTACAGATAGATGCACGCACTAGGTGACGCGACCTCTTCATCCTATTGTACAATGGCAAGGCCTTTCGAGAATGCGAAAACGCAATAGCATTTCCCCTTTCGTATGCTTGCATAGGTACACCAGGTAGCGGCATTTCAGGTCGCGCGGCAGCCGCGCTCGGCGAAAGTGGGCGGGGTGTGATTACGTTGGTCGTACCGTGGGAAATGAACCACACTGCCGAAAGAAAATCAACTTGAACATGTCGGCGCGCTGGGAAACGAGCCACGCCGTCGGAAGAACTACAGGTCGGTGCCGCCGGAGTTCCTGCATAAGCGCTGCTCAAAAAAACCTGTTGGCCCTGGCCGAGCGTGGTGTTCGTACCGATATGGCCGAGCATTGGACTTTCCGTGCGTGGCGCCACGTTATGCATTGCAAATCATATGCCTGGGTCTGGAACGATGCCCTTGTTTGTCATGCACCAGCACCACCCAAATCTTGTCTGATGCAAGCAAAAGCATTACAGGTTTTAAGAGCGCCTCTTGATGCCTGTCCCGCATGAGTAACTGCCGGATTGCGAAGCAAGCAATTATGGGCAGCTTGTGGCGCTCGTGCAACACAAATTCTTCTCTGTTCTACATCTACTTCCACAGCTTGCATCACAAGTTGCAACTCTTTGTCTTCCAGACATCCAGGGATGTTTGCATTTGATACAGGTTCCTCCGTACCAACGTCGCCCACACCGGTGCTGTACAACGAATGGATTCTTGCACGTGCGCTACGATAAGAGCATGTAAAATGAGGAGAGTTCGTCAAAAACGCATCTTTGTATGTTGATCTGTGTGCGTGGTGAGGGCGGGCACTGCGTCCCTCACAGACACATCGACCACACGAGCGGACCAGTCACTCAGCACACCTGCCTAATGATGAAGGATTGGCACAATAGCGCGTTTTTTGTTGCGTCGAAACAAGAAGAAACAAGAAGGAACATGACGACGATTGATGGGCTCAATATTAGAATCTTCCCTTTTATAGTTTTTATCAAATTTTATCCAATTTCTACTTCACCTGAAACTAGATTAGATCGCTTTCTTGAACTTGACCTGGACTACCGCACAAAAGTTTTTACGGTCTTGCAAGCAAGCACATTTAGAGACATTTCCAAAACGGAACACGACTGCACATAGCAGGCGATCGATTCATTTTTGCCTCGAGCTGCGCTACGTGTCAGTTTTGTAGCAGCACCGACCTCGTAGGCACAATTACCTACACCGGGGACAAACAAACAAAAAGACGAAGAGCTGCAACCTCCTAGGAATAAGATGAAGCACTTCTACTACTTTGATACCTCTAACCGAGCCAATAGCACTAAATATAGCTATAACAAACTCTGCTGCGCCGTGAGACAGTGACATGTGCTATTTTTATTGTGCAACTGACTGCTCTTCCTCACGTCAATCATGTGTTCCGTATCTCAACAGCACAGCAGAGCTAGGTCGTTCTGAATCTTCGCTATAAGTAGGTGTAGAGCAAGTGTAAGGTTTAGAGTGGGGTGAGGACGGTTTGTCTGCGAGGATCAGCACCACGCTGTGGTAATGTGCCTAAGGGTTCTCGCAGTTACAAATCTCTTTCTCAAGGTAAATCAAAATCTAAATCCGCATTACATAATTAAATTTGTACTGATGTGCCTCCAAGTTGTATAATGCAATTTATACTAGTACGAGGCTTTTGCATTGCATACGTAGAAAGAGTTGACATTAACCTCGTACGTCGCCACAGCTTGCCAACACGCGGCCAGTTGCTTTGTCACGCACGGTATCAAATGCAAAAGTGTCTGGGTCTGAAAACTTGTAATGCTAAAACTATATGATACACGCACTGCAGTACGCAGCTATGTATGATATTTTTTTTGGCTGCCACGTCTTACGTATTCCGCGTGGCAAACTGCGTTTTGTATGACAGGCACGAGGGCTTTTTCGTGCCTATGCAACAGAGATTCTCGAGTCATGCCGGACAAGCATGACAAACTTGCATTCTTCCAGACCCAAACATTTTTCCATTTGATACACGGGGGAAATCGAAATCCTCTTTGATGATTGAAATCTTTAGATTGTTCCTGCCCGACCCCTCTTCTTTTACGTCCCTGGATTCTCATCTTCTATATGGGCGGTGATAGTTGAGCTCGCGTCCATTACCTGCAACTCCCATGGTAAGAAAGTCTTGAAAAGGAATAGAATTTCCTTCTTCGCTGTGATTTTGGCCCTGGAGCAGGTGTTTTTTATTTGCTACATGAGAATTATACCGCAAACATACGCTACTGCGACCTCCATGTGGATCTCTTGGCCCTCCAAGGATATTACCCATCCACCCGCCATCGCCTTTCCCCAATTCTCGATGAAATCGAGAATATCGTCGAGAATATCGCGAGAAGAAGCGACACGGCAGTTATGGCGTTCTCAACTATTACATTCTCAGCCATTGCATAAATTTGTGATCGTAAAACACCCGCGCCGTTGTCCATTATCGCTGAGGAACCAAGCCTCCGCAGGCACTGGACGAGCATAAACTTGTGAGGAAAGAGTAGCACAGGTCGTGATAGGGAGAACAACATTGCGCGTCTTGCTTTACAGATTTGCTATGTAGCGCGTCGATACTTTGTCATGCGAAGTAGCTTGATCATGGCGATGTTGAATGATGGCGACAAATCATGGTTGAGAATGTAACGCTTGAGGACCTCATAGCAATCCTGGCCGGGTTGTAGTTTTTGTTTTGTTCTTAGTACAATGCGAATGCCTGCATCAATAGAAATAATAAGTACTTTATTTAGTGCGAAACAATTGAAATTCATTACAACAATTCATTTGCAGAAAAAAAAAGAAATCAAGTTTGCAGCAAGTCCGACCCATCCCTTGATAGGCTAGTGTCACGTGTTCATGCCTGCAGTCGTGTGTTTGACGATACAATAATATCTACATTCTTTGAAATGGAATTTGCAAAAATACAGATAAATATCATCGCAACATATGGCAAGTACGAGTGTGAGATAGTCCGGAAGGAAGGGTGAAATCATTCGCAAACGAATCAAAACCTAATACCGAAGATCTAAAAATCGAGAAGCACTGCCAAAACATTAGACCACACAAGTGGTTGTCATGCTTGTTTCTAGCAGCTCGTTCAGTAGCTGATTCATTTTGCAGCATTTGGAAAAGTCCACTGGCTTGCTCTACTTCTGCCATGATTTAAATCTCCTCGTCATTCAGCCTTGTTAGATTGTCGTTGTCCTTATATCGACTCCTGTGCTCACATTAGGTCCTGGACCACTGGGATTTGCTCACTTTCGAATGCTGAAGAAGTTAGTGCTGTTTTTTTTTTAATACATTTTTTTTGTCACGAGAAAATTCCAAAAAAGATTGAGTTCGTAAATTCAAGAAATAAAGGCAGACTTACTGATTTGCATGCACTATCAGCAAGCCGACCACAAGGGGGCAAAAAGAAATAGAAATGTTCTAATAGAAATATCAAGAAACTTTGCTTCATGACAAAGACGATGCGGATGCAAGTGCCGGGTTTAAATTGATAATAGTCCAGCCTCTTGGGTGTGGGTCTAGTACTTTACACTTTTATCGACCACTGTCTTGCGTCTTGTCCTATATTTTGTGGTTCATTTTCGACAGGATATCTTGTTCACCTTTTTCGAATATCAAGTGCAAAAATGTCTGGGTCGGGAAAAGTCGAACTTGTAAATGCGTGTCTTGCGTTCCTGGAAAATCTGTGTTGCATGAGCAGCAAAAGAGAAGTTTTCTTTGTCATGCAAAAACGCAATTTGTAGTGCGTGCTAGGCATCAGAAGGTGTCTCAAAAACTTGTCATGTCTGGCTTCCATTGGAAGCGCTTCAATCATCCACATTTTGGCATCACAAGTTTCCAGACCCAGACATTTTTGCATTTCATATCGAAGAAGCGGCGGACGAGGATCCACCGTTGGTCTGTAGTTGTGGCTCTTCGTAGTAGTTCATCGCGCTACTGGCAGCAGAAGCGGATGCCACTGGCCCACCAGCCGAAGGAGGGACAAACGCTGCTGAATGTGCTAGTGCTACATGATCATCACCCTGCTCTGGTCCCGCGCCATTCGCAAGCATGTTAGCTGTTGTCGTCCAAGTTGGGATGATGTCCACCACCTCGGATGCGTCACCTAGGCCGGCAGGTCCAGTACTCGGCCCTGACAACGTGGTGTTGACCGCGCCGTGTTGATAGGCAAGCATCTGCTGGTGCTGCCGCTCCGCAGCCGTAAGGTACCCCCGATCTTCAAGGCCGCATTCGATAGGTACTTCCAACTGCTGGGCTGCTACGTGCAATGAATTAACAACGTGCTGTCCCTCGTGCGATGCTGATCCCCGAGAAAAAACAAAAAGCAGGCAGGACATATTATTTGCACAATGCGCAAAGAAATACTACACCGAAGAATGATCTGCCGTGGCCAGCCTCTTAGCATGCTGCTTTAGTAGGGTCCACCAACATACGCGGTTTTTTTTTGATGTATTTATAGTTGCATTACAAACGTGACCTGCCTGCTTTTTTGTTTTTGTGTGTGATAATGCTTGATGCGAGGTAAAATGACCTGGCGCCGCACCTCCTAACCGCGGAGCGCCGCACTTATGGGACTCTCAAACGTTACATTCTCAACTGTTACACGATTTTGTCATGCAAAATTAGCACCAACATCTACATGATCAAGCTGGTTCGCATGACAAGTTCTCGACGTGCTAGATAGCAGTATAATCTGAAACGAACCTGTAATGCAAAAGGCGCAACCTTTTCCCTTTCACTTTTGCCATTCTTGCATTACAGATTTCATGTAACAGTTGAGAGTGTAACGTTTGAGAGCGCCATAGCACTTCGGCACCGCCTGTGCCAGTGCGTTTTGCCAGGCATCGCCTGGTATCAACTGCAAAAGTATCGTACTAGTAGTAATTGCAATACAAATTAGCTCAGCATGACAAATGGTATTTGTCATGCTGTTTTGCCTTGGGATAAAGATTTGTAATGCATGATTCCGATTACTACGAATACGATACTTTTGCACAGGATACCTGGCCGCACTTCGGGAACCGCACTGTCGGCCAGGCCGGCAGGGTTGGAGGTCGCCGGTCCTTGCTGATAATGGTATTGTATGAACTGCAAAAGTATCCGATACTTGTATAAATGCATTACAAATTTCCTCAGCATGAGAAATAAAACTTGTCATGCGGATTTACCCTAGGAAAACAATTTGTAATGCAAGACTTGCATTTATACGAGTACGATGCTTTTGCAGTGCATATATTGCTGCTCGTCTTGGTGAAATATGAAATGTAAAAGCATCGTACTATCTAGTAGTAATCGCATTACAAATTAGCTCCGCATGACAAATGGAATTTGTAGTGCTGTTTTTTTTTGAGATAAAAATTTGTATTGCATGACTGCGATCATTACTACGAGTATCAGATACTTTTGCACAGGATATGCCTTCCTCCTCCGACGCGTTGCGACCGGCTTCGCGAGATGGCCCTGTGGTCTATCGAATGCAAAAGTATCGTACTCGTATTGCAATCATGCATTACAAATCTATTCCCTAAGGTAAATCAGCATTACAAATTTTCTTTGTCATGCTGAGGAAATTTGTAATGCATTTATACGAGTACGATTCTTTTGCAATGCATATGGTCTATCGAATGCAAATATGTCTGGATCTGAACGGTTGCAAGACCGCGTGTCACGCAGGTTTTACTTTTACAACGAGTTAACGCTGGACCAGGCGGTGTCAAATTGAATTCAAAACGAATTCAAAATGAATTCAAAAAGTGAGCACTTTTGAAATGAGCCACAATCCGCGATGCCCTGGACTCTCAGCGGTTGCTGCCCCGGCAGCTTTTGGCGACCTGGTAGCGCCGCTGCCTGCTGGCTCATTGGCTCGGGGGACGGGCTCAACCCGCAGGGCTGCTCCGCGCCGTAGTAGCAGTGTTGCTGAATGATGACCGAGGGCCAGAGCGATGCGCTCTGATTCACTTTCCGGCATACGCCCGCATCGCCTGCGAAGGGCGACGGCGCGTTGTCGTGGCATAAAATTTCGCGCCACTATTGTGTAGCGCCTGTCTGACACGGGTGGCGGTCTAGTCATTCCCGCGACCGGCGCTATTATTGGCTTTGGCACTTCAGGCAGGAACGCTACAACTGGCCCGCACGGGCGCAGAAGGGGGCTGCGCTTGTTTGCGGCGCTAAATTGGGATCGGCGCAACAATTCTAAAGTTCATCGGGGAGTGGATCCCAATTTCAAACTCCATCCGATCGACCGGCCCCAATTCAAACTCCATCCGGACGACCGGCCCCAATTCAAAACCCATCCGGACGATCGGCCCCAATTCAAACTCCATCGGGGCCATCGGGGCAAATTCAAAACTCATCCGAATTCTGTCGGAATTCCGTCCGAATTTTGTCCCCTTCTTGGCTTCTTGATTCGGACGGATTCTGACACAATTCGGATGGATTTTGAATTGGTGGGGGATGGGATTTTGTGGTCCGAGCCACCAGAGTTGTGCCTCCAGTCGACTTCACCTACCGAATCCAGCCTGGGCGATCTTGGGTGGCTGACCGCATTGGGAATCGCGGCCGGGGATGGCCTCGCCCCTGCCGGCATTTTGTCCACTAGCGTCACACGCAATATGCACAGGCTGACTTGCTTGAGCGCTCGCCGGGCCAAGCCGCGACCCCGACACCGAGGCCAGCCATGCTCCTAACCGCATGCGCCGGCCCCCGGCGGTTCCCGGAATTTTTCCGTGGCTGGGCAGGTTTTACTTTTTCCGTGGCTGGACAAGACGTGTCATGCAGGTTTTACTTTTACAACGAGCAATGACGTCTGAAATGTGGGACCTAGCAAGACAGATTCTGTGTTGAGATCTCTGCCATGATCATCCTGCATGATGAGAAACCTCTTCTCAAGAACTTGGTCAACAAATAAAGTGGAGAGCGCATTTTGGTATAATCATGCAACTAGACAGATGCTTGCATGATTCAGATTTGGCATGACGAGTTGCCATGTTCCAGAGGACCCAGACATATTTGCATTTGATACGGTCTTGGCGTCTATAACTCGAAGTCATCTGGGACCTCCTGTTTGGGCGGTTGTAGTCTCCTCGCCGTTGTTCCTGAGGATCGGTTGTTCCGTATCGTAAGGGAAAATCCCCCCTCCCCATATCGACGAAAAGGTAGATCTCAGAAAGTTTGCAATGCTGATTTGCGACCTCAAATCGTCTCTGTCTTGCAAGAACGCAACTCCACAGTCTCCGCCATTCTGCAGGCGGTTTGTGATGCTGGTGGCCCTACAGACTAGACGTTTGCCATGCTCAGCGCCTAGCCCAAAACATCTCTACTCGGTCTTGGTATGGGCCTGCAGTCCTCTCCAGCAAGATAAATCTGATTTGTGTACCCAAATCCAGCATCAGAAACCTCGTTTTGATATGGGGAGGGGGGATTTTTTCTTTTGATATTCCGCGTCCTTCCGCCCGGCAAGACATCCGGCGTCGGGGTATCAAATGCAAAAATGTTTGGGTCTGGAACAAACCAACTTGTCATGCTAAATCTGAGTCATGTAAAAATCTGTGTTGCATGATTACCAAAATGTCCACTTTTGAGCTAATCGCGAGGCTGTTTCTCATGCAGGATAGGCATGATAGAACTCTCAAAAAATCTGTCATGCTATGTCCTACATACCAGACCTCATGGGTCATGGAAAACCTGCATGACAAATCTTCCACTCTTCCAGACCCAGACATATTTGCAATGCATACGGGGTGATGTATTTTCCTGTCGCCGTGCAGCGGACGGTATGCTATGCAAAAGTATATGTACTCGTACTAATTGCAATCGTGCATTACAAATCTGATTCCCAAGGTCAATCAGCATGACAAATTCCATTTTTCGTGCTGAAAAAATTTGTCATGCGATTTCTACTAGTACGATACTTTTGCACAGGATAGGTGGCTGCGGCACGCGGTCTCCTCGAGGCCCTCGTTGGTCCACCTCCCTTTCTTGCGGCCGCGAAGAAGCGGACGGCTGTATTGTGAGGAAAAACGTCCCCACACCAGAGTCAAGATGGAAAATCTGCTAAGTAGACAAATCAACCAGCTCTGGTTGTTTCGCATGACAAGTTTGCCCGCGCAGTGTCTTCATCCTGTTTAGCTAGTCCCGAAGCATCACATATGTAGCATGCCATGCTGATTCCAGCATCACAAATTCCAAAAGAACACGACTAGATATAAATGGCTCTCATATTAGGGCGTCGCATGAGAAACTTTTTTGGCATGCAGATTTGCATGACAACTCTGGGGTAGGGACGTTTTTAAATGCGATAGGCTGGCGCTGTGTGCGTTGACATGTTGAGGGTCGTGGAGCTGCAGAAGGACGCCGGTTCTGTCCTCTCGGTGGCGCTGCTATGAACTGCAATTAAATGTCTGGATTTTATCTGGAACGAAAGGGAATTATTTCTGATGCTAACTTTATCCCACGAAAAAACTGCTTCACTGTGATGATATTGCAAGATCTGCATCACAAGTTTGTTACACATGACACTGAAAATTTGTCATGCGCACTTCCCAAGGGAAAACACGCTGGAAAATCCAATGCCTTCCATGTGTAGCAAGACAAACAGTTTTGTGTTCCATTTTCTGCATCACAGGTTCACAGTGAAACAGTTTTTTCGTGCGATAAACTTTCGATTGTACAAAAACCTGTATTGCATGTTGAGCCGCAGAAGACTACACTGAGGTTGTTGCCATCTTCCGGAGAGGGATTTTCTCATGCAGGTTGTGCATAAGCATCAACCCTTCGCGATGAAATCTGTGATGCTAGTAGAGCGTGCATCAGAGAGATCCTTGGTCAGGTCAAAACTGCATGACAAACTCCCCTGAATTCTTCCAGAACCGGACTTTACCGAATTGCCTTTGATATCTGGAGACCGTCGAAAAAATCTTCGACTTCGTCCGCGGTCAGGCGGTCTCTATGCCCTGCAAAAGTATCGTACTCGTAGTAATCGCAACTATGCATGACAAATTTCCTTCCTATAGATGAATCGGCATGACAGATTCCATTTGACATGCTGGGAAATAAATTTGTCATGCGCTTTATACGTCGTACGATGGTACTAGTTTTGCTCCGCAGGATAGTCTCGGTAAGTCGCCAAGCGGATGAGCACGGGGCTCGTCGCGGCTTCGGTCCCTGACTTCTTGCTGCCCCCTGGTACTCTGCGTCCTCGGGAGTTATGCAATACAAACAAATTTCATTTTGTCCACTTAAAAAAACGAAAATCACAAATTATTTGTTCCCCTACCTAGAGCATAAACAGTTTGCCATGCCCTCAAATAAAGATTGAGGGAAAGATTTGTCATGCAAAAACCGCATTGGAGGTTTTGGTAGGACGTGTACGGGAAATTTTCTGTGAATAGGAGCCGTCGCGACCGAGCTGCGTCACGTGGTCGGCGACGGTCTTCACGTTGTTCCACCACGCCAACTATGCATTGCAAATATGTCTGACTCGGGAAAGCTACGACTTGTGAATGTGATGCGCATTTTAATTTAGATCATTGAAAAATGAAAATCTGTCATGCATGGGCAGCAGAACAGGTAGTCCTTTTTCTTGATGTCATCGAGCGAAGGGATTTGTTACTTATGCGTATTGGTATTAGGCATTGAGAAACCGGCTCAAAACCTGTCGTGATGCTAAGGCTCGCATGCCACACCTTCTGTCCTGGGGTACGCAGTAGACACTGCATCACAAACATCAACATGCGCAGCAACCATATAGAGAGAGACATGTTTGCAGTTGATACCGTCCTCCCCTCCGTTGACCGTCCTCGCGTCACCCACATTGCCGCCCTGCCCTCTTTCGTCGGCGCCAGATGACAGACGCTGGCCCGACTGCGCCACGACCTGGCCGTTATTGTTCGTAAGTTCAGCAGCTGGGTGATCTGGTCCTGCACCGGGGTGGGCGCCGGTCAACAAACTGGTGCCATCATGCCCCCGATCTTCGTCGGCGCTAGATGACAACATCTGCCCCAACTGCACGACCGGGCCATTATTGTTCGTAAGTTCAGGAGCGGGAGGACGCTCCGAAGATGCACCCGCGTCGTGGGGCCCGGTCGATGTGGAAGCACCTCCTCCATTTTCACCTATCCTGTTTAAAAACGTTTCCACCCCAGCAGAGCTGTCATGCAGATTTGCAATTGCAGCAACATCTGTAATGCGCGTTCCCAAGGGAGGCATTTCCAATCGTGCTTTGGAATTTGTAATGCTGCAAACAGGATAAGCAGATGGAATTGTGATGCGGCTGTCCTTGCTAGTAACATGCACTAGTACTTCTACACTACGGACTGCAACTTGTCAGGCGTGACTCCCAAAACTTCTGGATTTGTGTTGCTACGTTCCCAACTTGACTATGGGGTGGGTACGTTTTTGCATATGATATCTCCAGCGTTTTCGTCACGGCCTTCAACATGATCCTTGTCGCCACCACCAACAGCCTATGCGTTGCAAAAGCATCGTACTCGTATAAATGCATTACAAATTTCCTCAGCGTGAGAAATGAAATTTGTAATGCTGATTTACCTTAAGAAAATGAATTAAAAAGGTTTGTAATGCATGAATGCAATACGAGTACGATACTTTTGCAAAGGATACAGCCTTGCGCTGCTGGGCGTTTGCTTTTGCGGCGGGTTTATTCTTCTTGGCGTTCGTCTTTCCATTGCTAGTATGCATTGCAAAATTTTTACGTACCTTCGCACCAGTGGAGTACAACTAGTAGAACCTGCACTACAAATTTATATTTATTTCATCTCTTTTACAACATGTAATGCTGATTCCCCCTAGGAAATAGTTTTGATGTCATGCAATACTGCAATACGTACTTTAACTTTTGCACAGGATAGCCAGGGGGCGACGAGGACGGGGGAGTCGAACCACTACCGCTGCTACTGGTGCTGTCGTCGCTGCTATCACGAGACAAAAGTGTTACAGTTACACACTCTGATCATGGAAGACAAGCAAGACACAAAACCTCGATCATGCAGGAAATGCTTGCCCGCCTCATTTCATTCGTGTTTTCCCACCTTCTTGTCTGTCACACAGACAAAGTTTGTGGTGCTGAAATTCCAACAAATGTGTTAACATAACTGTAACACTTTTTTCCACCTGTGATAACTGTCACTGGAGGACGAGCCGCTGCTGCTCTCCTCCTCTTCTTTTGCTTTCTTCTTTGGACGGGCAGCTGCCGTGGTCGCTTTTTTGACCTGCTCACGCTGGCCCGAGCTTGTTGAGCGGGGCCGGTCCTCATCCTGGTGCTGCCCTTGATCGCCGCCAACCCGGTCCTCCTTGCTGGCCGGGCGACGAGGCGAATTCGAACGCTGTCGGCGCGCGGCCTGATCGTCCACCTGGTGTTCTTGCGGAGAACTAGTACGACGGGTCCGGCTATCCCAACAAAAAAGTGTTGCAGTTACACACTTGTTGGAACTTCAGCAACACATCATTCAATAAACTTGCTCTACATCTTCACCGAGGAAACGCTCAATGCAGTGATCTGCATGAGAGCGGTTGTCTGTCATGCGCGTTCTGCAACACAATCACAATGGTAACTGTAACGCTTTTTTCTTTGCATACCGGCGCTCCGAATCGTTCTGGCGTTCGTGCTGGTTTCGTCCTTGTTGAAGAGGAGGTCCTCGGCGCGATCCACCACCAGAAGCAAGTATCAATTGCAAAAATGTCTGGGTCTGGAAAATTTTGAGACTTGATGTCATGCACGTTTTGCATGAGCCATGACGTCTGTGATGCGTGCCCTAGCATCACAGATTTTTCAAGGGCTTCTTGATGCCTATTCCGCATCACAAATTATGCCCTCTCCGCGTAGCAAAAATTACATTCCCTTTACTGCTCATGCAATACAGATTCTTTTGGAATCTAAAGGCAGCATCACAAGTTCCATTTTTCCAGACCCAGACATTTTTACATTTGATAGCAGGTCTTGGTCCACCACGACCCTGGAACTCTATCCTGACCAAAAGCGTCCTCACCCCAGAGCTGTCATGCAATTCTGCATGCCAAAAAAGTTTCTCATGCGGAACCCTATAAGAAGCGTTTTCTCTTCGTGTTTTGAAATTTGTGACGCTAGGAGCAGCGTGATGCGCTGGGTCTGTGATGCTTCTGAGCTACCAAAACAGGACTACACTACGAGGACAAACTTGTCATGCCAAACAACCAAAGCTGTGTGATTTGTCTAGCAGATTTGACTCTGGAGGTGTGGGGACGTTTTTAATCAGGATAAACTCCTCCTCTTCGTCTTCATCTTCGAAGCGCACGCGTTTGTCAGGAAAAGCGCAACTTTATGCATTGCAAAAGTATAACGTACTAGTAGTAATGGCATTACAAATTACCTCAGCATGACAAATGGAGAATTTGTCATGCTGTTTTACATTGGGATGGAGAGTTGTCACGCATGTTCGCAATTACAACGAGTTTTACGATACTTTTGCACAGGATAAACTTCGTCCCCGGCGGTTATTTGTCTTTTGTCCGCGTGGTTCGGTTCTGCTTCGTAATAAATTATGCTGACGGTCTATCCAAGAAAAAAACTGTGTTAGTGTAACTTTCTTGGAGGAATAGCATCACAAATTTGCTCTGCATGACAGAGAGAGCCTGTCATGCGCGCCTAGTACGTGAAAACACGTACGAAAAGAGCTTCTGATGCATGTCCAGCATGACAAGTGTAACTGTTTTGCACTTTCTGCATCACAGAATTACACTTACACAGTTTTTTTCTTGCATACGGTCCCGTCCGGTGTCAAGCATGACGCTCCTGCCGCGTCCCTTGTTGTTCGAATTTATCCATAGGAAAAAAAGTTGTAGGTGTATCTTTTTTGGACGAACAGCATTACAAATTCGTCTAGCATGACAGCAAAAACCTATCATGCGCAGATAGTACGTGAAAACGCCCTTTCATGGTCATGGACCGTACTATGCATGCCAAGCATGACAGACGCAATCACTTTGCATGTTGCGCATCACAGATTTACACTACCAACATTTTTTTCTTGGATAGAATTTTTTCCGTCTGGATTGCTGTTGCTGGACGTGTCGCGATCACGACCACCACGCGGAGACCGTGATCGCCGGTCGTCACGACCACGCGGAGACCGTGACCGACGGCCCTGCGGCTCGTCGCTACGGTTTATGAACTGCAAAAGCATCGCACTAGTATAAACCAGCCATGCTCCGGCTGCCGCCGGAGCGCAAGGCTGTTGAGCCGGGGCAAGACTGTTTGCCGATCGGACCACAACCCCACTGGCCTATGTACAACAAAACGCACTGCATTCGTGCCGCCGGTTTGCGCCGCGCCAACCCGCGGGGCCACTTGCGCGCTTCCCGCGCCTGCGGGCGCTCTGCGCAGGGAGCAGCTGCAAAGAACACCGGGGGCGAACAGAGGGCGCTCGGCGGGAGAGGGTAGCGCGAGAGGGTGGCGCGAGAGGGTAGCGCGAGAGGGTGGCGCGAGAGGGAGGGTGCGCGAGAGGGTGGCGCGAGAGGGTGGCGCGAGAGGGCGCGCGAGAGGGTGGCGCGAGAGGGTAGTGGGGACAGGCGCCGAACAAAACAAGTCCGCGAATGGCCTGCAGTGCCAAATATTGGTAGTACCATGCGGATTCGCGCCCACCACTTTGCGTTTTCACCCTCTCGCAGACCTCTCGCAGACCCTCTAGCTTTCCCTCTTTTGGGGGTCCCCGCTAATAATCCGGCTATACTCGCGGGTAGAGGTCGACAGAGGTGGCCGAGAGGTGGCCAAGAGGTTCCGCGAGAGGTCGCCCCTTATTCGCGCCACCTCTCTCGACCTCTGTCGACCTCTCGCGCCCCCTCTTTTTGACCTCTCTGCACCCTCTGAGGCACTTAGGCGCCGCCTTAAGGTGGGGCCTTCGGCGGGCTATACTCGCGCACCCTCTCGCCGACCCTCTCGAAAGGGGTCCCGCGCCACCTCTCCACCTCTGTCGACCTCTTTTTTACCTCTTTTGACCTCTTTTTGACCTCTCGGCCACCTCTTGTTTACCCTCTGTCTACCTCTTTTTTCGCATGAATATAATATATAGTAATTGCATGACAAGAAATTGACTTAGCATTACAAATTGAATTTGTAATGCGGATCGGCCTTGAGAAAAAGATTTGTCATGCATAAATGCAATTACTACGAGTACGATACTTTTGCACAGGATACGGTTGCGTCTGTCTCGATTGGGCGGACGCTCACTACGGTGGCGTCTGCGTATGGCGTTCTCAAACGTTACATTCTCAACTGTTACACGAATTTGTGATGCAAGAATGGCAAAAGTGAAAGGAAGGACCTTGCGCGTCTTGCATGACAGATTTGGCGCAGATTCTCAGCCTGTTTGGCCGTCTGAGAATTTGTCATGCGAAGCAGCTTGATGGCGTTGATAGTCAAGGCGATTTTGCATGACAAATCATGTAACAGTTGAGAATGTAACAGTTGAGAGCGCCATACTCCGCTCCCCCCGGGTATCGGTTGTCTACTTTATGGAGGGATAAAGCAAAGCCCTGTCACTACTTTTTTCATCACAAATACACGTACTTCTAGTTGCGAGGATCTACTGCTCACTCGACAAATTAATATTTCGTGATACAACGTAGTACCATCCCCGTAGATAAAATGGAACCCCAGGTACATCAAAATCGTACGCACGAGAAAATAGCATACTAGCTCATATATTGTAGTTGTGATGATCATTCGGACGGATCTCGATACTCATGGATAGTGCCGCCCGTCCTGTTCGTGAGGATGAAATTGAAAATAAAAGCTCGGGAAGTTTTACATAAAACATGACCAACAGCAACTGCACTTTTTTAGTACCTGCTCTAGTCATCACGGCAACTAACACGAAGCGTCCTGATTAGCAGCATCGTGAGCTCAGTTTGTTATACTCAAAGAACAAAAGCATGGTTTTGACGAGTGAAGAACAAAATCAAGTGTCGCCGTGGAGTTCGTATTTTTGAACAAGAACTTCAATAAATACTCAGCAACAGCATCGCTTAGCTCTTCGTCGCGGCGCCCGCCAAGATCACCACCACGTCCGACGTTCCGATGACTTTCGTCCTCCGCCATCCGGCCATTGCTGCGAGCGTTGCGTTCGCCAAATCCCCTAGAAGAAGTACCTCGCTCGCGGCTCCGACTCCGATCGGCCTCGCCCGTGCCGCGAGGACGTCCATTATTTCGGCGTCCAGGACGGCTGCCGCTGCGGTCGCCTGCACGACGCCCTTTGCCAACGCCTTTACGCCCCCGCTCGCGGCTCGTCTGCTGGTTACGTTTTTTCCCTGCGGCACCTTTGTTCCCGGGGCGGTCGATACTCCTTGATTGGCTTCGATCATTTTCTGCACCCTTTCGGGGGCGGCAGCTACGGCTCTGCTTTCGGTCACGGCTCCGGCTCCGCCGGGTGTTGATGTTGTCTGGTGCGGCGCTCCTGTCACGGCTTCGTCTTCGGCTCTGGTTCGCGCGCTTACCGTATTGTGAGGAAAAATCCCCCCTCCCCATATCTGTGATGCAGATTTGTGTCCACAAATCAGCTCTGTCGTGCAGAAACGAAGCCAAGGCACATGCTAAGCCTGTTTGGGTCCCTAGAGGTCTAGCTCTGCAGCATGATAGACGTTGCTGTTGTAGGCTAAAGCGCATTTTTACAGATGGCTTGCCCAGTGCGTCGCTTCGCTCTTGCTTCTCAAATGTGTAACACAAACGCATTTGCGTAGACAAATCAGCAACACAAATTTCCTCCTGGTGGTGCAATTTCGAATAATATGGGGAGGGGGCTTTTCTCACGTTGATATACCGACACCTTTGTTGCGGCTCCGGCTGTCGTCGCGTTTTTTACCGGCACTCTTGCTACGCCCTTGGCCGCTTTGGTCGCGTGCTGTGCCCGCCATTTTGCTGCGACCTCTGCTTCGCTCGCGTCTACCGGCGCTTCTGCTACGGCCTCGGCTTCGGCTGCGCTTACCCACACCTTTGCTACCTCTCCGGCTTTGGTCGCGCTTTCCCGCCCCTTTGCTGCGGCCGCGGCTTCGGTCCCGGTTACCGGCACTCCTGCTACGGCTCGGGCTTTTGTTGCGTTTGCCCGCCATTTTGCTGCGGCCTCGCCTCCGTTCACGCCTACGACCGGCGCTTCTGCTGCTGCTTCGGCTTTGGTCGCGCTTACCGACACCTTTGTTGCGGCCTCGGGGGCTCGTCCGTTCGCGTCTTCTATCGGCACTCCCGCTACGGCTCCGGCTTAGGTCGCGCTTTCCCGCCCCTTTGCTGCGGCCTCGGGGGCTCCGTTCGCGTCTACCGGCACTTCTGCTACAGCTCCGACTTTGGTCGCGTCTACCAGCAGTTCTGCTACGGCTTCGGCTTTGGTCGCGTTTTCTACCGGCACTTCTGCTGCGCCCTTGGCCGCTTTGGTCGCGCTTTAATATACCCGTCCTTTCATTACGGCTACGGCTTCGGTCGTCGCTTTGAGCGGCGCTACTTCCGCTACGGCTACGGGGTCGGCTTGCCGCATTGCTGTTGCTTTCTTGGTCGCGTTTATTTTCACCTCGGCCTGTTCCTTTGGTACGGCCTCGGCATCTGACATCGTCCTCAACATCCTGATTGGCAGATGCAGCGGCCGTGCCTTGTTTGCCAGAGGAAGCGCGACGTTGGGAAGCAGGCGTTTCGGGCACAGGCGGACGCTTCGGCTCGCGGACAGTAACGTCGTCACGGTCTGAACCTGCTCCTTCATCATCATCGCTACTGCTATCATCACTACCGCTATCATCACTACCGCTAGAGGAAGACGAGGAACTTATCCTGTGTAAAAATGTCCCCAGCCCATAGGTGTCATGCAGATTTGCAATTGCAGAAACATTTCTAATGCGCATCCCCATTGGAGGCATTTCTTTTTCTCTTCGTGTTTTGGAACTTGTTATGCTGTATTAAAGAGGATAAGCAAATGGATTTGTATATGCGACTGTCAAAACTTGTCATGCGTGACTCCCAAATAAACTTCTTCCAGGTTATTTGCGTTGCAAATTCCCCAGCTTGACTATGGGGTAGGAACGTTTGCGCTTAGGATAGAACTCAAAGCAGGCTTTTTGGGCGGAGGCGGACGCTTCGGCTGGTGGGCAGTTATGCTGAGTAAAAACGTACCCACACCATAGTCAAGTTGGGGAATCGGCTAGACAAATCCACAAGTTTTGGCTGTTTTGCATGACAAAATTGGATTCGTAGTGTAGTGCTGTTTGAGCTAGCTCAGCAGTATCACAGATCTAGCATACCATGCTGATTGGAGCATGACAAATTGCAAAACACGATTGGAAAATGCTTCTCATGGGGCTCCGCATGAGAAACATTTTCAGCATGCAGATTTGCATTACAACTATGGGGTGGGGACGTTTTTAAATGGGATAGCAGTAGGAATGTTGTCACGACCTGCTCCTGCTTCGTCGTCATCGCTAGAAGTACTGCCAGAGGAAGAAGAGGAACTGCCAGAGGAAGGCGACGAACTACTGCTACAGGCAGATTTTTTTCGCTTTTTAGAAGTACTGCCAGCAGTAGGTGCAGCTGGTGGATCTTTTTGCCCCAGCTCTGGCTGTAGTACTGTGTGCGGGTCCGCATCCTGCTCTGGTCGAGGTCGTTGCTCTGCATCATCCTCATCGGACACTTCCCACCAAGGGCGAGCCGTGTTGTCTATGGAAGCGTCAGGATTGAAATCGTCACAGTTGAAATAATTTCTCATGCATAAATTGCAAGGCGTGAAGTGCCTCTCTTGCAGGTATGGCAAGTGAGGCAGATTGTCAGCCTGTTTGGGGTCTGCGATAGAGCTGCGAAAGTAGCATGACAAAAGACGCCTTCTGTCCCTAAACAGCATGACAGGAAAACCAAAAGGATTTATATATACGCTGCCACAATGACAATTTGTCATGCGCCGCTTAGAAATTGGGCTACCGACTGCGAATGCTATCGATTTTATGCATAGCAAGTTATTTCAACTTTGTCGATTTCAATCCTGACACTCCCATATTGTCCGGATGAAACCACTTACGCCGACGGACGATTGGGATCGGCCCTTCTAAGATCAGCTCGAGTTCTTCACCGTTTGCATTGACATTGTCCTTCAATTTCCCATCGGCTATTTCTTCCTTGGTTGCGGGTCGTTGATACACGCATAAAGCCAGTTCGCCATCGGGGCCGCGTCTCCAACTCATCATTGGACGCGTAGGATCGGTTAAACCCTCATCGTGGAGTACTATCAGAAGAAAAAATCCCCCCTCCCCATATCAAAAAGGTAAAACATGTTTCCAAAAATTTGTGTTGCTGGTTTGAGCAGGTCACAAATCACATCTGTCTTGCAAGAAGACAAGTTGGCAGAAGCTTCCGCCCCATTATGGAGTTGATTTGTCACGCTGTTGGGCCGAAAGGAGAGTCGTTTGCCATGCTGACCAACTAGACCCATACGCCTCTACCTAGCCCTGGGGATCTGGCCGCGGTGCCTCTCTGCAATACAGACCTGATTTGTGTACACAGATCCAGCATCAGAAATTCCGTTTTGATATGGGGAGGGGGGATTTTTCCTTTCGATAAATTTAAATACCGTAGCTATGTTTTTTTCCTTCCGATGTTCCTGGTCGTGCACAAGGACGCGGCAATATGCAGTGCAACTAAAGCATCGCACTAGTATAAATTGCATGACAAATTTGCTCAGCATTACAAATGAAATTTCTGATGCTGATTTACCTTGAGAAAGAGATTTGTCATGCATAATTGCAATTACTTTTACTACGAGTGCGATACTTTTGCACAGGATAGGCAAGATAAAACTCCATGGTTCTGCAGCAGTTCTGCTATGCTGAGCAAAAACGTCCCCACACCAGAGTTGTCATGCAGATGTGCAGGTACAGAAACATTTGTAGTGCGGGTCACAACGAGATGCATTTCTAACCCTGTTTTGGAATTTGTAATGCTGTAGATGGGATGAGCAGATGGACTTGTGATGCGGCTGTCCTTACGAGGAACCTTAACTACACTACGCGCTGCAACTTGTCATGCGTGGCTTCCAAAGCGTCTAGATTTGTGTTGCTAAGTTCCCAACTTGACTATGGGGCGGGGACGTTATTTTTACACAGGATATCTGCTAAGCCTGTGTCATCTTCTTCTACATTCACATCTGTGGAGGTCGTGCTCCCTTTTCCTTTCGCTTCATCGCGAAGAACGACCTCGGTATCATGGTCCTGCAGCAGTTCTGCTAAGCCTGTGTCATCTTCTTCTACATTCAGCTATCCCGAGCACAAAAGTCCCCACCCCACAGTTGCCATGCAGATTTGCAATGACAGGACCATCTGTGACGCGCATCCACATGATAGGCATTTGCAATCGTGTTTTGGGATTTGTATTGCTGTAAACAGGATAAAAAGCACATGAATTTGTAATGCGGCTGTCCTTTCCAAACTGCACTACACTACGTACTGCAACTTGTCATGCGTGACTGCCAGAGCTTCTGGATCTGTGTTGCCAGAGCCCCATCCTGACTCTGGTGTGGGGACGTTTTTACTCAGGATATAATCCCCTCTGTGGTCGTGTTCCCTTTCGCTTCATCAGGAGGATGAACGCCCTCGGTATCATCATATACGGTGCCGCGGTCGCCACTTTTATGAAGATCGCGCCCGGAGGGCGATATTGGTAACCAAATGCGTGCGCGAAAATCTAACCAGCGCGAAAGCCAAACCAGCCGCGCGGCGAAAGCGCGGCCCGCCACCATTTTTTTTAATTAGAATCTCACTTCTTCTTCTTGAGCCGCGGGCCGCAGTTTGCGGTCGCGGCCCTAAAGGGCCGCGGACAACTACTGTCGCCCGCGGCGGCCCGCAGGCTCCTGCGATAAGCATTGAAGGCGAAATCCGGTCTGCTATTTCGCAGCGGGGCATCCTTTCTAGCCC
>CAJINV010000023.1:32575-81687 GCA_905178155.1 Amoebophrya sp. A120 | reverse complement strand
CCCGGCGGTTGCCCTATATGGTAACGGCAACTGCCTTCGCGCTGCGTTTGCTAAGCAATATCGCAAGCGCGCAGAGCGCGCGCGCCGGCTTCGTGGGCCGGCGCGCGCTCTGCGCGCGCGCGCGCACGCATTTGGTTACCAGATCACCTGAGGCACCAGCCGCGGCGCTTGTACTCGATGAACTTGCAGGCACGACAGCAGCTGCTCCTGCACCAGGCCTAGGCGCCGATGCCTTGTAAAAAAGTCCCTTAGAAGAAGTATTCTCAGGCCGCTTGATGGCGGCTGAAAGCAGGGTGAGACCGCGTCCTTTCTTGTTTTTTTCGGATGTAGAAGTTCCCGACGCACCTCCTCCAAGATCGGCCCAGAGGTTATCGGCCGCCTCCCGCTTTCTTCTTTGCTCTTCGGTCTCAACAACATGTTGAGGATGATCATCTTCTTCCACCGGGGGCGACGTATCGATGTCCTCTCTTGCACCAGCTGGTACTACAACGCCCCCGATCATCACGCCTTTGCTTTCCGCGATTCCCGTTTTCCTCTCGGGCTCTTCCGCGAGCATGTTAGCCGTCGAAGTAGGAGCTTTATCTTCTTCTACCTCGAGAGGAGGAATTGGAACAATTCGCTCCAGCTGTTTCTCCGCTTGTTTACTAATATCATGCTCCGCCTTCTGTTCTTTCTCCTTCTCCGGTTGTTCATGTTCTACTACAAGAATGTCGCTCCAGAGCTCGTCTGCGACTGCCCGTTTTTCATCTTCTCCATTGGAGATAAAAATTTCTCGTTGTTCTGGTTCCGTAGTTCGTGGTCCTTCAACAAGCGTCGTCGCTTCGCCTTTTTCAACATCTTGAGTACTACCGCGGTCGTCTTCTTCCTTGTCTTCTTGACGAAGCTGTTTAGAAGCCACTAGCTCTCCCGATTGAAGTTCAGTATGATTTTTCAGTTCCTCATCCTCCCGGGGGTCGTCGTGTAGTGTAGAAGTAATTTTTGGCTGCGCCGGGGCCGGCTCTTGCTGCTTTTCCAGTTTCATTTCTTTTCTTGCCGAAGTAGATTTTTGCAGCTATAACCTGCTCAAACGTTACAATCTCAAACGTTACAATAGAATATGGAAATCTGTGATGCAGGAAGTGCATGATCTACCGTAGTCCCATAGACTTGCGCATGACAAGTTTCGGCACCCAAAACGCCATTGATATCTGGCGAAATTTGTATTGCAAAAGGCGCAACTCTACATACGTTCATCATGCTCTTCATGCAAGACAAAATCCAGATTCTATTGTAACGTTTGAGATTGTAACGTTTGAGAAGGCCATAGCACCATGCTCGCGAGCAGATCGGCTTCTGAGAGGACTTTATTGCCTTTCTTTCGTCGTGGACAAGACGGCGGAGCCGCTTGACTTTCACGTGAAGAAGGCGGAGCCGGTTGACTTTCATCTTTCGTTTGTTGTGCGCATGATAGTGTGGGAACATCCTCGAGGACATCGGTTTTATCCGTACTAGGGCTGGTTCCTGGCGCCGGAACTGCCGTGATGGTGATGTCCTGGCCCGTTTCAATAGTGTTATCCTCCTGGCCACCACGACCCGTCGACTTCATCGCCGCGGCGCGTTTCGGGGCAGCGCGCTGGAATAGCAAACTGGAAGATATTTTTGTGGAAGAACCTTCCTCTAGTTTCTTCTCCACAGGTCGTGACTCGGCGAGAGGGTCTGTATTCATCGACGCGATTTGAACTTGTCCAGGAGCGTTTTCTTTATTTTCGCCAATCATCTTTTGGATTTGGGTGGTTGAGGATACAATTTTTACGTCGTTGCGAGAACACAGCTCTTGCTCAGAAGACCTTTCTTTTTTGCGAATACTGCGCAGCAAGTCTGCCTCAGAGACGACCGGCTTTATTAATCTGGAACAAGGAACAACCGGCACGACCGGAGAGGTGGACGGCATCTTCTTGTCCTCGTTCTCCCTGTAGGTTGCGGTACGGCTTGTGCTCGCCACGGCGACCTCCTGCTCGACAGCGGCTTCGGAAATTTTACTGAGGCCTTTGTCTTCAGCAAGAAGTTGAGCATTGATATTACGAGGATCAACATTTTTATCCCCGTTTTGTTTGTCAGCGCTGCTGGTGGCTCTGCACGTGCTGGATTTTTCAACATTCGCAGGCGCGGCTCCCGGAACAACGCTAGTTCCGCCAAACAGGGTCCCCTCGCCGTTTTCTCCGAGTCCATCAGCATCAACAACAGGAGAAAAAGTCGTCGTGCCACTGGTGCAGCTGCTTTTCCCACCTCCGACCACGATGGGGTAGGTCGATTCCACGCTAGAGCTGCAGGAGGTACTAGAGCTGCACAATCCAGCGGTACGAGAAGAACCTACCTCCGGACTTGGCTCCGCTTTATTTTCGTCGTGGACCGACACCTTCGCAACGTCGGGAGCAGCGTTGGCATCACGATTTACATCCAAGTCATCAAACGCAGGAGAGCAAGTAGATCCTTGGTCAGCAGCTTGATCACCATGAGCTTGTAGTTCTGCGATTTCCATTCCTCCTGGTGCAGCTGCGCCCAGGAAGGACGACGTCGGGACGAGCTGCTGGTTCAACATCTTCGGTGCGCAAGACGATGCTGAAGACGATGAAGAACCACTTGCTGCACTTGGCGGCAACATTTTCATCGAGCTCATTTCGTTTGCGTTTTGGGCGTTTTCCAGTCGAAATGGAGTAGAAGAACTTTGGTGATGCATCGCGGCTTCCACGACGCTTCGTGCCGAACTCATTGGTGATTCACAATCTTGAAACAGAACGGATTCTACTTCCTCAAGCACGCTGGCGTGGTCGAATATGGCGTTCTCAAACGTTACACTCTCAACTGTTGCATGAATTTGTCATGCAAAACTGCCACCCCGTTGCCACCCAATTTGTCATGCAAAACTGCCACCCCGTTGCCACCCCGTTGCCACCCCGTTGCCACCCCGCTGCCACCCCGCTGCCACCCCGTTGCCACCCCGCTGCCATCCCGTTGCCACCCCTTTGCCACCCCGTTGCCACCCCGTTGCCACCCCGTTGCCACCCTGTTGCCACCCCGCTGCCACCCCGCAGCACCTGAATCTGCGCCAAACGTGTAATGCAAAAGGCGCAATCTTCCTCCTCTGCTTTCACTTTTGCCAGTCTTGCGTTACAAATTCATGTAACAGTTGAGAATGTAACATTTGAGAAGTCCATATCGAATTCGGCATCAATATGATCTCCATCGTGGTTGTTCGCGAAGAAGTTGGAGTTGCTGTTGCCGTTGCCTTATCCTGTGAAAAAGTATCGTATAGTCGTGCTAATTGCAATTATGCATGACAAATCTTGTTGCTCAGCAAAATCAGCACTACAAGTCCCTTTCGTCCTTCTGGGAAAATTTGTAATGCAATATATCCTACTACGATGTTTATCTTTATGTTTTTGCATTTCATAAGCCCAATAACGAGGATAACCGCATAAGCCGCATGTCCCGGTCCGTGTTGGCGAGCCCAATGCGTGCCTGCGGGCAGCTAACCAGGCTGATATAACCCCCTCAGATGTTACAATCTCAAACGTTGCAATAGAATATGAAAATCTGTGATGCAGGAGTGC
Organism: Amoebophrya sp. A120; assembly: GCA_905178155.1. Classification (NCBI taxonomy): domain Eukaryota; class Dinophyceae; order Syndiniales; family Amoebophryaceae; genus Amoebophrya; species Amoebophrya sp. A120. The sequence continues at coordinate 78,097 of CAJINV010000023.1, read as the reverse complement.
AAGATCTAGCCAACACCTCTCATAGGATTGCGCATGACAAGTTCCCGAGCCCCAAAACCCACTACAAAGATCTGGCGAAATTTGTATTGCAAAAGGTGGAACTACAGGAACGCGGTGCAAGTCTGCTATGCTCATCATGCAACACAGATTCCAGATTCTATTGTAACGTTTGGGATTGTAACGTTTGAGCAAGTCATAGCTGACAGTGTCATCTTCTTGGTCATCGACGTCATTCAGCATGTAGCTGCCTTGTCCGCCATAGCCACCGAAAAGCAATTCTCCCAATGGGGCATCGTTGTAGTCACCCAGAGGACCACCACCGCCCACGACTGCTTGCTGCATCATCATCATCTGTGCCATGAGGTCATGAGAGCGCGCACCACGAACTCCCCTGCTTCCATTGCCACCTCCCAGCAATGCGAACGTAGACGAAAAAGCAGACGAAAAGGTACAAAACGCGATGAAAGTTATCAAATGCAAATATTATGTCTGGGTCTGGAAGATTGCGCAAGTTTGTCATGCATCTTTTGGGTCACACAGAGACAGATGCCCTGCAAAAATGCGCGCAGCAGCATGACATAGTTTTCTTGGGGTCGCTTGATGCCTATCCTGCATGAGAAACTCGCTATTTGCGTAGCAAAAAGTTGACAGCTTTAGGCGTTCACGCAACACAAATTTTTGTGTAATCCAGAGTTTGCATGACAAGTTCGGATCCACCTTCCAGACCCAGATATATTTGCAGTTGATAAAAGTCGCGATCTCGCGATTCGTGTCGCGGTCGATGCCATCTCTAAACTGGTCGATGTACATGGTGTATGAATTGCAAAAGTATCGTGCTATTGGTATTTTATTGGTATAAATTGCAATACAAATCGACCCAGCATTTCAAATTGAATTTGTATAATCCGGATTTGCTCTAAGATAGAGATTTGTGATGCATAACTGCAGTAATTACTACGAGTACGATACTGTTGCAGTTCATATGGTCTTTGGGTTATTCAGCTTTTTCCACGCACAAATCTCCTCCCAGTTATCGCCCGGCACAGGCTCGCCTTCGCCTGCTTTTTGCCCCTGGTGCTGTCGCGGGTTGTAGGTGCTCTTCGGGGTCATCTCCTCGACGTCCTCGTCATCACTATCTTCGTCGTCATCCGACGTGGTTTTCCTTGGGCTGTCGTCATCACCGTCATCGCCTCCGTCAGGAGGTCCACCGCCACTACCGCCACGGGCCGGGGGTCGACCGCCATTACCGCCATTTGGTGGTCCACCGCCATCACCGCCAGCTGGAGGTCCATTTTTACCGCCACTTGGTGGTCCACCGCCATCACCGCCAGCTGGGGGTCCATTGCCGTCGCCACTTGGCGGTCCACCGCTATCACCGCCAGCTGGGGGTCCATTGCCGTCGCCACTTGACGGCCCATTGCCGTCGCCACCTGGGGGGGCGTTGCCGTCGCCGTCACCGTCACTTGGCGGTCCATTGCCATTTTTGTCGCCACTTGGCGGTCCATTGCCGCTGCCGTCACTTGGCGGCCCATTGCCGTCGCCGTCGCCGTCACTTGGAGGCCCGCCTGCGCCGTCTCCTCCGGCTGGTGCGCGGCCCTGGTCGTGTGCTCCGAGTGAACCGCCAGAAGTAAAAGGGAAGCAAGTGCTAGTGCCAGAAGGCACGGGGGCTCCACCTCCTTCACCTTGCCCTTCACCCGCGTGATCCTTTACTCCAGAGAGGATGCTGATGTCCGGTTCTGGTACAGGTACCTGGAGGGAAGCAGGACATGGCGTTCTCAAACGTTACACTCTCAGCCGTACATGGATTTGTCATGCAAATTTGCTATCACCCTCCACACGATCAAGCTACTTAGCATGACAAGCTCGCGATTCCCTTAACAGCAGGTGAATCCTTTCGAAATTTGTAATGCGAAGCGCGCAATCTTTCCCCTTGGACGTTTGTTATCGTGCAACACAAATTTATGTAACTGTTGAGAAGTACCTGGAGGGAAGCAGGACCAGCTCCTGTGGGTGCCGGTGCTTTCTCCGGTGCGCCGGGTGCTGGGTCAGCGGACAACTGCGCCGAGGAACTTGAACAGGAACCACTATTGTAGCCGGAAATCTTTGCATCATCTTCCACTTTCTTCAATTCTTGCACCAACGACGACGAATTAGCTGCAGGAGGTTCTTTTTCACGCAACGGAATTTCGATGTCACCCCCTTCGGTCGAAACAGCGATTGGACCACCGACGTCGGAGTCATTGCATTCCGCAGGCACTGGAGCTTGCTCTGGCTTGGTCAGCTGTTTTCCTTCAAGTGTGTCACTTTTGCTCACAAGAACTGTGGCTTGTTTGCTGATCATCTCCTGAGAAACGCCAGGAACTGCTCCCGCGACGGCGTCTTTCAATTTCTCAGCGGTTTGATCTTGCTCCTCGTCCAGAGGAATCTCAGCTCCATCAACATCAGCAGCGGACACTGTAGCAGATGAAGCGGCGGGAGGAGCAGCAGCAGCATGTTTCCGCACAACAGGGGAGAGTACCGCCCCGAGTTTTTTTTCATTGCACACCTCATCTCGTTCTTGACCCGTCTCTTCATCACCACAAAGAGGAGCTGCAGTGCCATCTTCTACTTTCCTCGAGGCCTGAACCTTGTCTTGGTCCTCTGAACAGGGAGCTACATCCTCAGGAGCTGCAACAACATCAGCGGATAGTAGTGCTGGTGCCGGAGACGAAACGGACGCAGCATCCATGATCCGGGAAGAGGTGGAAAGAGCCTCGTCTACAGCTGCCTTCGAAGCATGTGGGAGCTCTTTCGGCTCCTGCTGGTGCGCAAGAACTTCCACCGGCATCTCCGCGCTTTCCACTTTTGGCGACGTATTTTCTTCGTTCTTGTTCAGATCAGTTTCCACATGAGTGGCGTCATCCAATGAGACCGCGGATCGTCGCCGTTCTTTGTGGTAGTTCTCATCGCTGCCTCGCTTTTGTTCAACATCAACCTCCGAGGGTCGTTGTTTATTGGCTCCGATAGACGGTCCTGACTTGTCCTTGTTCCCACGACTAGCAGAAGGGGAACTTTTATGTTTTGCGCCATGACCACTCGGGGGGGACTTCGTCACGGCATGGGAATTGAAGGAAGCGATCCGCGCTTGCACCAAGCCGGGCTATGGGGTTCTCAAGCGTTACATTCTCAACTGTTACATGATTTGTCATGCAAGTTTGCCATGAGTAACTACATGAGCAAGCTGCTTCGCATGACAAGTCCGCGACTCGCTAAATAGGATTAGAATCTGTGCCAAACCTGTAATGCAAAAGGCGCAATCTTCCTCCTTTCGATTTTGCCACTCTTGCATTACAAACTCGTGTAACAGTTGAGAATGTAACATTTGAGAACGCCATACGGGCGCAATGACGTTTTGGTCGTCCACCAGTGCGGGACTGGTTGATAGGTTAGCACCAGGAGTTTTGTCCTCTTGGTTCTTTTGTCGCTGCTCTTGGTCATCTTGCTCAACGTCCACATCTTCGGGGCATGCGACAGCTACTGGTGTTTCTTGTTTGTTGTTTTCGCCGTCGTGGTTCATCAGGTTTTCGCTTTCATCTTCTTTTTTCATCGAGGCTTGACGAATTTCTGATTCTGCATTAGGAACCTCGGGAGCCGTGGCGGGCGCCTGTGGTTTCTCCGGTGCGGAAGCGGGGACAGCGGGGTGCGCCGAGGAACTACAGCGCTCCATCGCCTCTTCCTGCTGTTGCGTCATCTCTGGAGGAGTTTTTTCATCCGACGACGAATCATTTTCATCGAGGTGGTCGCATTCGGGCTTAATCGCCGAAACAGTGCTGGTCGGGTCGGAATTGATACTGCCTTCCGCAGCTGGAGTAGCTTCGTCTGGCTTGATGTCGTCAAGTTTCTCAACATTTCCAACCTCAGCTGCATGCGTAGCAGTCTCATCTTTGGAAGTGAAAATAACAGAAGCTGGTGCCACAGCGTCTCCCATTTTCGGCTGCTCCTGCTGTGCAAGAACCTCCAAACCTGTCGTGCAAGCTTCAGGATTTATTTCCTCGTTTTTCTTCGGTTCAGCTTCCACCTGGGTAGAAGTATCTTCCACCAAGGCAGCGGCTCGTGGCGCTTCGTCCTTTTCATCGCTGCTCTGCTTCTCTTCCAAGGGTATATAGTCGGTTCCTCCGATAGCCGCTGCCTTCCCGGCGTCCGGGTGTTCGTCGGCAAACTTGCAGATCTGCGCTGTACTATGCCCTTCGTGAAGTAGCCGATCCACACTTGGGTCTTTTCCTTCTTGTTCACTCTCACCTTCAGGAGCACTTTTGTCAGGACCACGTGGACGCGGAATCGCTGCGAGGGCACAACGGAGCTGCTCGTCCGACGGGTTCGGCTGAAGAGGTTGTACTACTTCTTGAGCGCCGTAAAGATTTTTAATATCATCTGCATTGGAAGCACCACCAGCAGGACGAGCGGCGCACTTGCTCGCATCTGCTTCGACTTCCTCCAGGTCCTCGAGGCCCATTTCCCGCAGATCCTCGCTCGTCGCGATTACCGAGATGATAGCAGCATTGTCGTCATCAAAAGATGAAAAACTGTCACGAGGCGACGCAGCAGGAGCAGCCGCTGCTTCATCTGACGCAGCATGATCTAGAAATGCTCCATTCGTAGCTCCTGCAGTAGTACCATTGTCAGCAATCGGTAACTTCGATTCGTTCTGCGGTTCAACTACAACATCTGCAGTGGCAGCTTGCAGCTTGGCGCTTTGTTCACCTTCAGAGGTAGTCGTCTTTGAGGGACATGGAGTAGCAGCAGCAGCATTACCTGGGGGGTCGTTGGTTCCGTGGTTGGTAATGAATTCAAAGCGATGGCGCTGAAACCAGTTTCCTACTTCGATCATATTTGCTATCGATTCTGAAATGCCCTGAAGCGGCCCGCCTGCCCCGGCTCCGACAGACTTCCTGGCATTCCGCCGCAGTTCGCTCCGGTTTGTCCCGAACCGGGAAGCGGGACAAACTTCCGCCTCCTGGTTTGTCCCGGGCCGGGAAGCGGGACAAGCCCGGGCGGGAATTTTCGGAAGCAGCTCCTTGGCCCCGGCTTACAATGACCCGGCATGCCGCGGCGGTCCGCTCCGGTTTGTCCCGAATCGGGAAGCGGGACAAACCCGGGCGGAAATGCCCGGACGCGGCCCGCTTTCCCGAACCCAGAAAGGCCTGGCAAGCCGCCGCAGGTTTTGTCCCACATTGGGATGCGAGCGGAAATGCCCGGGGGCGGCCCTTTTGCCCCGGCTCAGAGAGACAGCGAAACCCGCCGAGAACTTGATAAGCAGCGAGACAATTTCTTCGCGATTCGATTTTTCTGAAGATAGAACAGAAGCATATACTTACCTTCCTTCGCCTCCTCATGATCCGCTGCAAGAGCATCTGCATCCATCTTTCCATTCGGTTGCAGCCATCCAGCATCTGCATCCATCCACCAGGGTTGCAGCTCCGCTTGAGAAGTAGTAGGATTTTTAGCAGCCGCGTCGACTGGAAGATCATCTTGCTTCTCGAGGCTCGTTTTACAGCTCGTCTCCGTAGCTGGTGTATCAATGACCGTGGACGAGGACATCGGTTCATCTTGCGCCGCAGGTGCATATCAAATGCAAAAGTGTCTGGGTCTGGAAGAATGCAAGGCTTGGTTGGTTGCTTGGGTAGCGCCTGTCGCCGGTGCAGGTCCCGCCCTCCATCGATTGCGATCCGGAGTAGCCGGAACACAAGGCCCTAGTGGCACAATCGATCGACGAAGCCCTTTATAGCCAGGCCACAGTCATCCGGCTGCCCTGGAGTCATTCGCGGGCCAGGCAACGTCTAGGAGCTACGGATTAGGAATCTTGATGGGCGAGGCAGGTCACAGTCATCCGCCTGCCCATCGAAGACGAGCCAGGTCACAGTCATCCAGCTGCATTCGCAGTACGAGCCAGGTCACAGTCATCCGGCTGACTGCATACGAATGTCCCCGGCGGCAATCATCGGGGCGCAGCCATGGGAGGAGCCGGGGAATGCCAAAGACAGGAACCCCCTGACACATGCCAACTGAACCCAATAACCACATGTGACGACGTGGAGGAAGGGCAGGCCTCGATTGGCTTACTGGTAAGCCTGATTGCCCCGCTGCGTGTTATTTTCCCGGGCAAGTTTATTTATTTTCCCAGGCTTGTCATGCTTGTCTGACATGGCTCAAGAATCTGTGACGCATGGGCACGAAGCTGTCCTCTTATCTGTCATCATCATCATCATTGAGACGGCCCCCCTGTGGTCGTCCTCGCGGTGTCGTCTTGGCCCTAGGCTGTTTCGGACAGATGTTGGCTGTGTCCGGCAAGAGGACGGCTCTGCGTGGGCAAATGTTGGCAATGTCCAGCAAGAACGCTTCCGTGGCTCCATTTCATGCAAAAACGCAGTTTGCCATGCGGAACACGCAACACATAGGAGCCCAAAAATTTGTCATGCTTGGCTCCGTATTGCAGTGGAACTCTCATTCACAGGATTCACTTTTAGCATTACAAGTTTGCAGACCCAGACATATTTGCACTTGATAGTGCACCGAGCACCACAACTTTCGACGGTCCCGCGGATACTTCATCAGATGTCGGTGATGTGGACTTCGCCTTCGAATGAGCAGTGGTTTCACTTTCAATTTCATCCGCCGCCGGGGGCTGAGCGTTTTCTCCAAGCGGCTTATTTTTCACGACTTCTTCCTCTTCGTCCTCGCTCTCTTCGTCGGCTAGCTTCTTTTTGCATCTTGGCTTCTGGATAACCCCAACGTTATCGAATGCAAAAGCATCCCATCGTACTAGTATAAATTGCATATAGCTCTGTAAGCATGATAAAGCGATTTGTCACGCATAAATGCAATTACTACGAGTACGATACTTTTGCATTGCATAAACGACGTCATCTTCCTCTTCGTCCTGTCTCTCTTCGTCGGCCAGCTTCTCTTTGCATCTTGGCTTCTAGTATGAACTGCAAAAGCATCGCACTCGCAGTATTGCAATACAAATTAGCTCAGCATGACAAACGGAATTTGTAATGCGGATTTACCTAAGCAACTAGATTTGTAATGCATACCTGCGATGACTATGAGCACGCTACTTTTACAGAGGATATCTGGATAACCCCATCCTCGTCCTCCGATGAGGAACAGCTGTCGCTGTCGCTGCTCGAAGACGACGAAGAACCCGAGGAGCCACTGCTGGAAGAAGCCTCCGGCTTCGCCAATTTTGATTTCGCAGTGGCGGTTTTATTCTGACTCGCTATCAAGTTTAAAAATGTCTGGGTCTGGAAGAATGCAAGTTTGTCATGCTTGTCTGGCATGACCATGACTCTTAAATCTGTCATGCACATTACCAAAGAGCCCCACTTTTCTGTCATGCGGAAACGTAGTTTGTCATGCAGAATAGCCAACACCTAGAAGCTCAGAAACTTGTCATGCTGAGCCAGTAATTGTGGGCCTCCTCATGATACGCCACACAGCATCACAAGTTTCCAGACCCAGACATTTTTACAGTTGATACTCGCAGCTGGTGCACCATTTTCATTTTGATTATTTTTACCAGCGGAGAGAAGTGCCGGAGCTCCTGTCGTGTCATCTTTTTTAACATTTTTGCCTTCACCCCCCTTGTCGTCGTTCACCGTCCGAGGAGGAGCTGCAGAAGAAGTGGTCGAATTTTTAGAAGCAAGCACAGCTGCACCCGCTGCTCTCTCATTTTTCTGGCCCTTCTTGTTTGCGGAGGTGGTGGTCAGCAACTGTGCGGACGCAGCAGGACATCCTTTCGAGGTGGTAGTCGAGGACACACCAGCAGAACCACATCCTTTTCCTTTCGAGGTGGAAGTCGAGGACACACCAGCAGGACCACATCCTTTTCCGTTCGAGGTGGTCGAGGACGCACCAGCAGGGCCACATCCTTTCCCTTTCGAGGTGGTGGTCGAGGACGCACCAGCAGGACCACATCCTTTTCCTTTCGAGACCGAGGAGGCTGAAGGTGCTGCAACGGAGGCTGCAGCTTTGGAAGAAGGTGGAGCGATAATTCCACCGCCACTGGTCATGGCAGCTGGTGTGCGTCCAACATTCAGTGCCGCCGTAGACAGCGCCGCAACTCCACGTGGTTGTACCGCTGGGAAAGCCGATTTTTGCGCCGGCGCCGACGGCGCATGCTGTTTGATATTTCCCACTAGAGCAGGAGGCTTGTTATTGTTCAGCATGATCCCATTCTTGGCTCTGGCTGCAGACAGCTGGCTCTGCAAAAAATGTAGACCCGCCGCGGAAGGCTTCACAAGTGGCGGATCTCCCGGGTGCCTTTCTCCAAACAGAGGCGGACGGCGGTGGAAAGGATTGGAGCCGTACTGAAGTTCATCGAGGATAGCGGTAACATCATTGCTGGCATCATTCATCGAGGAGCAAGTAGCCCCACTGGAGGCGCTCCTGGTGGCAGCTGTAGCTGTACCACGACCAGCAGCAGCTGGTAGGCCCACAACATTTTTCTTCGTACTAGAAGACAACAGCTGGTGGGAAGAAGAAGAAGATGCTGAAGGGTGTTGTTGAAGATTCATCCTGGCACCAGGCTGCTGAAGAAGGGTGGCCTGAGCTGCATACTTTGCTCTTACCTCCGCGTCGCGAGCTTCTCTCTGCCTTTCCTCTTCTTGTTTTTTTTTCTCCTGTTCCGCAATCTTTTTCTGCCTTTCCTCTTTTCTCTTCCTGGCTTGGTCAAGAAACCTTTGCGGAATATGCATTGCAAAAGCATTGTAGTTGTACTAGTAGTAATCGCAATACAAGTTGGCTCAGCATGACACATGAAATTTGTCATGCTGGTGTTTTGCCTTGGGATGGAGATTTGTAATGCACGACTGCGATTACTACGAGTGCGATGCTTTTACACAGCGTACGGAATTGTTGCGTGCAACTTTTTCCCCTCCTCGTCGTCCGATCGTATCGGCTATCAAATGCAAATATGTCTGTGTCTGGAAGATTGCCAGGTTTGTCATGCATATTTTGCATAACCCATGACGCCTGTAATGCATGACCTAGCATCATAGATTTTATTCCAAGGGCCTTCCGATGCGTATTCCGCTTGAGAAATAACGCCCACTCCGCGTAGCTGAAACTGAACTCCCCTTGCTGGTCATGCAATACAGATTTTTTTTTACCTTCCATAGACAGCATGACAAGTTGCAACCTTTCAGACGACCCAGACATTTTTGCATTTGATACCGGCTCGCACAGGAACGGATTGACGCGCTTTCCATATATGTCCCGCGGAGACTCCTCCTTGTCGCGTTTCTTGCGCTTCTCTATCCTGTGCAAAAGTATCGCACTCGTACTAATTGCGTTTATGCATTACAAATCTTTTTGCTAAGGCAAATCCGCATGACAAATTTAATTTGTAATGCTGAGTCAACTTGTAATGCAATTTATACTAGTACGTTACTTTTGCAGTTCATATTCTCGCGCTCGCGCTTCTCCTTTGCGCGCTGCGCTTCCTCGTCCTGAAGCATGCGCGCGTGCTTGAACGGCATCAGGCACCACTCCTTAGAGGTCGGCGTCACACTCTTCGCCCGGGGCTTTCGTGCCTCTTTCGCCACCGCCTTGATCTCCTGTCTGCTGATGTCGTTGCTCCCCTTTCGGCCGCGACGATGATCTCCGTGGGCCACTTTATCCTGCTGTTTTTCTTTCCTGCCGTGCTGGTTGGAGCTCGTTGCATGTTGCTCGTTTCGGTGCTTAGCCTTAGCCTTGTTCTGGTCTACTGCAACCCTGGTCGACGTGGTCCTTGTCGTGTCAGCATTTTTATCATGATCCCTCGCACACTTATTATGCGTCGACTTAGAAGATCTGGGCTGGTCCAAATGCAGGCGGCGATCGGCCGGCACCGGGGGGGCCGCCGGACGCTGAGCACTATGTGAAGATGCTGCAGCTGCTGGTGGCGCGGCGGTGTCTGGAGGTCCAACAGCGTCGTCTGCCGGCGGAGATGATTCATCTTTGTTCTTCACAGGGACCAGGTCTGTAGCTAAGCTGCTCGTCCCGCCCGCGACGAGATTTTCAGCAGCACCACCAGTCTGCTTCTCAGCTGTGCTGCTCTGACCACCTTCTTGGCCAACGGGGTCGCTTTTTTCCTTACGTGGTCCGGGAAGCGATGCTGGTGCAGCGGCCGTCGTCTGGAGGTCTTTCTGCTCGCCCGCAGCTGCATCTTGTGGTCCCTTGTCGCCAAGACCACCACCACCCACACAGGAAAGACCTGTAGTCGGCTTCGTCGCCTTCGTTGCACTAGAGGAGCTAAAATTCGCAGCGACAGCGGTTTTATTTGCAGGAGCTCCTGGTCCTGGTGCAGTGGCCCCCGTCGCGTTTGTCTCCATCTTTCGATTCCGCTTCCAGGAGGAAAGATCTATGTTTTTGTCCGCCATCTCTCTTTTGAAGCGCGTCAGGTGGCTTTCCAAGCTGAGCCAGTTCAAGTCCTTCGTCTGGGTCGCCTTGGCGGCATATGCTGTGCAAAATCACCACCACGAGAGTTGGTTTGCAACTACCACTACTTCTACTTCTTTGCGCTGTATTAATAACGTTACCCAAGCGGCGTCCACGACACCGGGGAAACGATAGAAGCGCCCAAGCTCAAATCATGGGCCCCCAAAGGTTCCTGCGGATTCCGAGCCTTTTTCCTGTGCCAAAGTGGGCCAAAAAGCTTGGCCCCCCTTCCGCTCGACGCCCGGCGCGTCGAGCGGAAAGAAATACCAGCAAGCCGGAACAGATATCCAGCCTGTTTCCCGTGCCCAATTGGGCTCAGAAGGCTGGCTCCCCTTCCGCTCGACGCCCGGCGCGTCGAGCGGAAAGAAATACCAGCAAGCCGGAACAGATATCCGGCCTGTTTCCCGTGCCAAAGTGGGCTCAGAAGGTTCGCTGGCTCCCCTTCCGCTCGACGCCCGGCGCGTCGAGCGGAAAGAAATACCAGCAAGCCGGAACGGGTATCGTGCTTGTTTCCCGTGCCCAAGTGGGCTCCTCTGAAAGGTTGGCCCCCCTTCCGCTCGGCGCCCGGCGCATCGAGCGGCAACGGATTCAACAAAAAGAAAGGCATTCCGGCCGGTCCCGATGCTTGGCTCAAGCGAGCCCCCCCTCACAGACTCTTCCACCTTCCATTAGACAGAGGGCCCGTCGAGCGGAAAAGCTACGACCCCCCACGTGAGATGCACGATGAACGAGCACCAAGCACGCACCACCACAAGCTTGAGTGCCTACTGTATATAACTTCAAATGATAGTAGACGTGCATGCTCCGCATCCGCATTGCACGAGACTTCGACTTCTTCCGGTGATGATTCAAGTTTGGTCTACATGGGATATATATGACAGTGCACAACTCCCCGCCCTCCCCCTCATTTGTATATGCATGGACAGCAATACAAACACCAACACAGGCGGATGGTATGCATGACAAGTTCATGCCCTGAGTGTAGTACTGTTTGGGCTTCCAAAATTTGTGATGCAGATAGTGCCACCGGGTAGCAACTGGATTTGACATTCTGCATGACAAATGAGGGGGAGGTGGAGTTGTGCACTGTCATAATACAACACGCTGCCGATACGTTTCCTCGTCCAGTTCCTTGCGTTGCTTTTCGCAGTGTCTTCGAATCTCTGATTTTCGCATTCCGTTTTTCCCGGACTCGTCGACCGGGGTGAAAAACATGGGATACGCCTATCAAATGCAAAAGTGTCTGGGTCTGGAATGTTGCCGGGTCTGTCGTGCATCTTTTGCATGACCCAGGACGTCGGCAATGCACGCCCTAGCATCACAGATTTTTGGAGGGCTCCCTGATGCCTACTCCGCATGACGAATGCCCTCCCCGCGTAGCACCAACTAGACTCCTCTTGGTGGTCACGCAATACAGATTTTTTCAGAGTCCAAAGCTAGCATCACAAGTTCCAACCTTCCAGACCCAAACATTTTTGCATTTGATAACTCCATGCGGTCAGCCAGATCGCGGGGGCCCGTGGGTCCGTCCTCCACTTGCGTGTTGATTCGGTCCCGCATGTCTTCCACCTCCTCGGCGTTCACGTGGCTCTTCGAACGGCGGCAGACATCTTTCTTCAACGTGTCCCGCTGCTCCGCACTCACGTCCCGCAAGGGTAGCTTCGTGATGCTCTTCCGCAAAACAGCTCTGGTTTTTTCCTGCTCTTGTTCCTTCCGGTCGACGTCTTGCGGCTGGTGCTCCCCGGCAGCTCGGTTTTCTTGATCACCCGTGCTGTCCGCGTCGCGGCTCGCTTCCCTGCGGTATGTGCATTGCAAATAGGTCTGGGTCTCGATAAGTTGGAACTTGTCATGCGAAATCTCGAACACAAGAAAATGAATCTGTGTTGCATGAAAGACTTCTTGGTAGGCGCCAGGCGCGTTTGCCACTACGGAATGGGCATTGTTAGGAAGGTCTTGCAAAATCTGTTATGCTTCTGGTTCTGCGTGCATGCCAGACCATCACCATGCACGTGGTCCGCGAGATGCATGACAGATCTTGCAGTCTACTTCCAAGAAACCCAGAGGACATATTTGCAATGCATACGGTAAGGAGTCGCACGACTACGTGCCCGTCGGGGGCCACGCCCCGGTTCTTGGGAGGGGGCTTCCACCACACGACGTGAAGATCTTCGTCCCCGTCCACGATAGCTACTGCCTCGCGAAGATGATTCATTTGACGTCTCCACACGATTTTCGTCACGTTCCCGCGGCGCCGCACGGGATCGGCCCCGCTCCTGCTCCTGCCCCCGGGAGTCATTCTTACGTGCATTTCTGCCCCGGGAGGACTCATCCGGTCGAATGTTCCGGCGCTCTGGGCGCGTGGCGGCCGAAGTCACAGGTCGCGGCTCGTCAGCTGCTCGAAAGTATGAACTGGAAAAGCATCGCACTCGTAGTGACAAATTGCAGTCACGCATGACAAATCGCTTTCTTAAGGTAAATCCGCACTAAAAAATTCATTTTATTGATCATGCTGAGCAGGAAATTCAAATTTGTTTATGCATCTCTACGAGTGCGATACTTTTGCAGTGCATAGAAAAACGTCGCCACCGGCTTCATTCCCTTGTCCTCTCGCTGGAGCAGACGTATCCTGCGCAAAAGTATCGCACTTGTAGTAATCGTAGTCATGCAATACAAATTTTCATCTCAAGGTAAAACAGCATTACAGATTCCATTTGTCATGCTGAGCTAATTTGTAATGCGATTACTACTAGTACGATACTTTTGCAGTTCATAAGACGGCGGGCGCTAGAAAAGTTTTTGGATGTTGTGCGATCTACATCTTCTGTTCTGCTTCTTTTGTTTGGAATTCGTATTTTGTATAAAGAGTGCGGTCAATTTCAATGTGCAATGCATTGCACTTGCTCACCGAAACCAATTTTAATACGACAAGGCCACATCATAATACTTAATTCTCATCGGAACAAAAAAATTTCGATGTTGAACAAGCTGCAAAGCACTAGAGACATTTCTTTTTGCTGTGCATGACAATGACTCAGACTTGACTAGTAACTGAAGCGCGACAGTATTTCACATTTTCAACTTCACGTCACAGCGAACCGAAATAATACTCGTCGCGTCCACGTTTTCACCGGTCCACAGGGTGGATGACCGTCCCCGAAGGGGCGCGGCACCACCGAGTCGCAGCCGTCTTGCGCGAAGGGGCGCGGTATGGATTGCAAATATGTCTGGGTCTGGAAGGATGCAAACTTGTGATGCAAATTCTACATCATGAGAAAATCTGTCATGCATGGTAAGCAAAAGGCCGCACTTCCTGTCACAGAAAGGGGGCAGTTGTCATGCTGACTAGGCATTGGGATACCTGCTCGGAATCTGTGATGCTAGGTCTTACATGCCAGACGATCTGGGCTGGGTAAAAACTGCATCACGGATATCTACACTCCTCCAGACCCCATGATATTTGCATTTGATAAGCGGCACCACCGAGTCGCAGCCGTCTTGCTGTTCCAGTGGTAGCACCTTGTCGTGGCCGCGGTGGAATGGTGTATGTCCAGCCTGTTTTAGGATTTGTAATGCTGTAAACAGGATAAATAAAAGCAGATGGATGTAATGCGGCTGCCCTTGCGAGCCTGCACTAGGCAATGGACGACTGCAATTTATCATGCGTGGCTCCATAAACTCCAGGATTTGTGTTGCAGCTGTCCCAACGTGACTATGAGGTGGAAAGGTTTTTACGCAGGATATCTTCCAGTAGTAGTACCTTGTCGTGGCCGCGGTGGACTGGTGTACGCCCGGCCTCGCGTCGTGGTCCGCGCGTGGATTTACCTCTGTCCAGGCGTGGTCCCCGGGAGCAGCCTTGTTTCGACGCACTACGGTCTCGACGCCCTCTATGGAAAGAAATAGAAAAAGGCTCGTCAAAATCACTACAGTTGCAGGCTTTGCATCACAAATTTTTCTAGCGTCGGAGCTTCTTCTTGCATTTTATTACACAAACAGACGAGAGATTGTCGTGTGTGACATTCGAGAATTGTGATGCATTTCTACGCATGAAAGACAGCTTCGTATATATGCAAGAATGCGCATGAGTGATCTTCGTGACGAACTTTTTTTGTTTGATACCGTCGGGGGCTGCGTGGTTTCGACGCAGAACGGTCTCGACGCCGCATTTTGCTTCCTCCGAGCGATTTGTCGCCGCGTCCTCGGGTATTTCTCCTGCTCGCAGGAGCTCTCCTGCTCGCATTTCTAGCAGTGTAGTTCCTCGGATTCCTATTGCTCGATATGCATTGCAAAAGCATCGCACTCGTATGGAGGCATTACAAATTTCCTCAGCATGAGAAATAAAGTTTGTAGTGCGGATTTACCTTAAGAAAACGATTTGTAATGCATGATTGCAATACGAGTACGATACTTTTGCACAGGATACTCGACGCCCGTCGACGATGCACGCTCTTCGTAGTTCTTCCGAGCGGAGTTATATCAAATGCAAAAGTGTCTGGGTCTGGAAGAATGCATGTTTGTCATGCTTGTCTGGCATGACTCTTAAATCTGTCACGCACGTTACCCAAGAGCGCCATTTTTCTCTGATGCAGGAGCGCAGTTTGTCATGCAGAATAGGCAACACCTAGAAGCTCAGAAACTTGTCATGCTGAGCCAGCATTTGTGGCCTCATCATGAGACGCCCCCCAGCATCACAAGTTTCCAGACCCAGACACTTTTACACTTGATAAGTTAATATCCGGTTTGGGCTGGTGCCACCAACCTCACGGTCGTTGTTTCTGTAGTTTCGCGGCTTGCAGTCGTGGCCGCGACCTATCCTTTGCAAAAGCATCTTCGTATTTTTGGTGCTAATTTTATGCTGTTACCGCAGACGGGCCACCCAATGGATGGCCGCTCGGTGGGAGCAGTCCCCCACCACGTCGTCGAGGCGCCCAGGGAGATGGAGCACCTGACCCACCGGCGGAGGCCGGATACGCCGAAGCATCCCAAAGAACCCGCTGCGGCGCTTGCGACCAGTAGATGAATTTGGGAAACCGGTGCGCCCCATCGATGAAGGCGTAGCAACGAACGACGACGGGCTGAACAATGGGCCGATAGACTAAGACGCGGGCCTATGAGAAGGGTCCGCCAAGTAGAACGAAAAACCACGATCGCCCAGGCTTAGCATAGCCCCATAGCAAACCAAACGGAGTCTCGGTCTCGCATAGCGATGGGAGGGGAAGTCCGGATATTTATCTCACAACAGATCCAACGAAGTCCAGCGCTCTAGTCAGGGAGAAAGTTCGCAAGGGTAACGGGTTCGAACCGCCAGTGCCAAACGACCCCTCCTCCCATCGCAAAGCGAGACCGATCGCCGTTCCTTGTCCCGAGGACAGAACGGCCAAACAACACCTATCCCGCATAAATAGCTGGCAACGAGAAATATTCCGACCTACGGAATCCAAAATTCCCGCGCAGCGGACCAAGCTAGACCTTCGGACAAGCGAAAGCCAGAACTTGCGAAAGGCCGGAGCCAAAATTTCCGACAAGCGGAAGCCAAATTTTCCGACAAGCGGAAGCCAAAATTTCCGACAAGCGGAAGCCAAATTTTCCGACAAGCGGAAAGCCAAAATTTCCGACAAGCGGAAGCCAAAATTTCCGACAAGCGGAAGCCAAAATTTCCGACAAGCGGAAGCCAAATCATCCGCAAAGCGGGCCAAACAATCATCCGCAAAGCGGGCCAAACAATCATCCGCAAAGCGGGCCAAATAATCATCCGCAAAGCGGGCCAATAATCATCCGCAAAGCGGGCCAAATAATCATCCGCAAAGCGGGCCAATCATCCGCAAAGCGGGCCAAACGATCATCCGCAAAGCGGGCCAAACGAGACTTACTACCAACGGCAGGGGCGTTACTCCCTGGGAACAAGAGAAGGCGAACAAATACCACCCCGAAATTCGGTGGGTTGTCCTGACTAATCTTCTCAAGTCCTGGCTACCGTAAACTAAAGGGCTGAGGGCGGACACGGGCATAAAATACCGCCCGACCATCCTCAGCNAAGGGCTGAGGGCGGACACGGGCATAAAATACCGCCCGACCATCCTCAGCCTAGGCTCACAGGCTCGCTAGCCTGCTGCTGCCCGGGCATACATTTAATACTCATTGCATTGATGCATGACAGACGGTGCGACATCTGATTCTGAAACTGATTTCCTGTCGAATCTTCCCAGTGTGGCATTGCAAAATCCATTTTTGTGCTTCCCTTCATTTTTGTTCCTAAAACTATGCAAACCAAAATGAGTACTTTCGAATTCGATACAACTTTTGAATTGCATATGACGCGAGGCACTTCTACGACTGCGGCCCCTTGTCTTCCCTCGTTCGTCCCGTCCCGCGCCGTCGGCGCGGCGCGATGTATGCATTGCAAATATGTCCTCTGGGTCTGGAAACTTGTGATGCAAATCTACGAATTGTGGGCGCGCTGCAATATGCAGCCCAGCATGACAAGTTTTCGCGCTGCAGTGTGTTTCTTCCTGCGCATGACAAACTGCGTTTTTGCATGACAGGCAAGAGCCCCTTCTCCTGCTCATGCATCACAGATTCTAAAGTCATGCCAGACAAGCATGACAAACTAGCACTCTTCCAGACCCAGAGCATATTTGCATTTGATACGATGCGCGGCGTCGCGAGTCTCTGGATTCGGTCCGAGTTTCGTCACGACCACGAAGATGCTGCAGCGGTGGTTCTGGCTCTGGGACCGGGTTGGGGTCTTGGCTCTTTTGCGTAGGTGGAACGTAGCTGTCCATGGCCTGCTGGGCGGGATCGACGTTGCTAGTAGACTTGGCCGGCTGGTGAAACGATTGTTCACCTGATGTGGTTGCATTCTGGACACCTCCTACAGGGGCACCACTGCAATCCTCACAGCCGGTTGGAAACGTCACGGGAGGAGGATGATCCACAGGAGCATAGCCACCAAAAACGATATGGCGTTCTCAACTGTTACATTCTCAACTGTTACATGAATTTGTGACGCAAGAATGGCAAAAGTGAAAGCCGTGACCTTCCGCATCTTGCATGACAGACTTGGCACAGATTCTCAGCCTGTTTCGCATAATTTCGGGAGTTTGTCATGCGAAGTAGCTTGATCGCGTCGATTATGATGGTCTGCATGACAAACCATGTAACAGTTGAGAGTGTAAAAACATTTGAGAACGCCATAAACGATGGGAGGAGGTTGTGCAGTTGTTTTCGGCATCGCTCTCCAAGCCGCACTAGTACTAGCTGCCCCGCCTTTCTGTGTAGTCGCGGCAGAAGTAGGACCAAAACAACTCCCCGAAGTAGTGGACGATAGCGGGGGGCCTGTAGTGAGATGATTCAAAAATTTTCACTCTTCAATACCATGACGCACGCATCTTCGTGTGGATTCGCTTGAAGAATATGCCAAGATGAACCCGGCTTGGTTCACAACAACATATATTCCACACTTCTACATCTGCGACTTGTTACTCAAAACCGTAATTCTTACTAGTACAACTTCGGAGAGGGAGGGCTTTGATGCTTATCCTTATGCATGAGAAAAAACTTCTAACAATTCCTTTTCCTTACCTTGCCCAGAAGCGTAGTTCGCGGTTCCTCCTTTACAGGTCGGCTTCCCGCCCTCCTTCCCAGCGGAACCGAATTTTTGAGTAAAGGTTCCCCAAATCGCACTGTCAAAAGCCATTTGTAAAATATCGAGCCGTCAGGATCGAAATCGACAAAGCTGAAAGAGCAAATAATTTCCAATGCATAAAGTCGACACCACCACTTAGTAGTCCAAGCGCCGGCGCATGATGACAAATTTATAGCTCCACTTTGTCATTCTGTTTGGAGGACAAAGCAAGCATCTTTATTTTTCATACAATACTTTAATAGCAGCTCTATCCGCAATAGACCCAAAGAAACGGCCTTGTATACAAAAATCGCCCTCATTTGCGTGCCCTCCAACTACACAGGCAGTCTGTGCATGATTGCTGCATTTTATGCATTATACAATTTTTTTCAACTGTCGACTTCGATCCTGACACTGCCATACTCCTCTATAGTTGCGAACGATGGCTTGCCTGTGGTCAGATACAATTTTTGTTTTTCCACTCTTCAACAACATGTCCTTTTCAATTACACCATGAGGCATGAGCATGACGTGTCAGAAATACATAAACCTCCAGCGTCATTTGTTATCAGAATGTGGTTCGGCGGGATTGGTTTAATACTTTACAACTTATTATTACACCTACAACTTACTCAAGAACGTAGCTAGTTGTCTACCCGGACTACTTATTGGCAGCTTTATGCAAGAGAAAAATTCATTCCTTACCTTTTCCTTTTCCTTTTCCAGTAAAGACCCGTTTCGCGGCTGTGGCGATGCTATCGTCTTCAGTACGATCGTGGTCAACAGCCCGCTCGCGTTTGTTTCCTCCAATGCCTTTGACGTTAGTTCTCTGTTGGGCTGCATCATCAGACTTCTTGATCGGAACCAAAAACTCATCGGTCTCCCACGATCTTATGCATACAGAAAGATCAATCTGGCTCTGAAATTTGAACTTGTGACACTGAGCTCCGTTGGACGAATAAACCAACAATTTTTAGTGTGGCCAAGCACGACAGCAGATTATTTTTACTTACTTCTCAGTAGAACACTTTATTGTCATTCGTGGCTCCAATTAGTACTAGAAACTGCGTTTTATTGCGACGTGAAAAACATAACAGAGGTGGGGGCTTATGCAATACAGGCACAGGAGGCTCTGCAAGAATTATGCAAGAAGTAGCCGACCAGCGTTGCAAAAGTACTTGTTCCACTTTTTTTCATTCCAGACCCAGACCACACATGATTTGCCCAGTGGATAAATTTCTTGCGATCGCCGAGAGATGCAGGATCAGCACCAGCAGCATGAGCACCTTCAGCATGCACGAGACCACCGGGAGGACCGACGAGGCCCCGCGAGGACGCCAGTCCTCCTCCTCCTATGAACTGCAAAAGTATCGCACTCGTATAAACGCATTGCAAATTTCCTCAGCGTCAGAAATAAAATTTGTAATGCTGATTTCCCGTAAGAAAAAGATCTGTAATGCAAGACTTGCATTTCTACAAATACGATACTTTTGCACAGGATACCTCCTCCTCCTCCTCCTCCTCCAAAGACGCTACTAGGTTTGGCCTTCCCCACCCCAAAAGGACCCCGAGTACCACCACCGCTGCTTTTCGCGGTAGTTTGAAGCGGCGGTATTGAAAGTAGGTTCGCGGGCTTCGAAGTGGGCGGCGAAAATTTCGAGGAGGTGATGGGGGTGGGCAAGAAGTCCTCGGCACTGGTGTCGGGCTGTAGGTTATTGTTTGCGGACGAACGCTATCAAATGCAAATATGTCGGGGTCTGGAAGTTTGTCATGCAGATTTTGCATGACTCACGATGGCTGTGATGCAAGCCGTAGCATCACAGACTCTGCGAGGACTTTCTGATGCCCATACCGCATGAGAAATTCCCTCTTCGCGTAGCGAAAAACTGGACCTTTTATGCTGTTCATCATGCAATACAGATTTTATGTAAAATCCAAAGGTAGCATCACAGGTTGCATTCGTCCAGACCCAGACATATTTGCAATGCATAAACGCGGCGGGGGCGGCCCGCCCCGCGTAGTTGTCCGCGGGAAGGTCGAATTCGACTCACTGTTCATCGCCATTTGACTTGGGAAAATAAATCAGGTAGTTGTACGTGGTAAATACTTGGGGTGTAGAATTTATTTTCGAAACTGATAAAAATCATACGTAGTGATAAAGGTAGTTTGGGGCAGCTCTTAGTTGTCGGTAATACTCAGAAGTCGACGTATTGTTGAAGAATAAATATAAAGGCGATGTGAAATGTAATTCACCGAATCTAGTTGGTCGACAACGGAAAAGTAAAATAGAAACACTGTCGTTCTACGAAAAGGGTGTAGTACATCAATACTAACTCGACAGGTTCGGAGAAACAACACAGCAACTGGACCGAATCGGATGAATACAACTGATCCTGCTCCAGTCGGTGCAGCTGCCCTTCGAAAAATCGCAAAAAAATCTACTTTAGATCAGAAACAATACGCGAGAACTATTACCTGACACAACCGATAAAATAAATGTCTTTTTTCAATGGTTGTAGGAAAAGTGGTTTTAGTTGTTGTCCTTTTTTCACAGGCTTTCGAAACAGGGATTTTTCTTGAAGTAGCGCTAGAGGAAAAAGGTGTGTAAACGCGTTCCCACCTTCCCGCATGAGAACAAACAAACAAACAAACAAACAAACAAAAAGAATAAATTATCTGTCAGTATCAATAAGGTCGTACCGCAGAAAGAAACAAAAGGTAATTTTTTGGGAGGAATTGGTTGTGCTATCATTACTGGCTCTTTACTAGTTTTCCTTTTGAGTTTTCAACATCTGAACTCGATAAATTGGAACAAAAAAAGAACAAGTATAGAATGACTTTTTTGCGACGGAAAACCGAGGTGCTGCTGTAGCCGTAATAGGCAACACTTACTTACTAGTTCTTGATGTTCTACCTTTATTGATTTTGTGAGAAGAGCAAAGTGCGGCGTACTAGGAAGACCAAAAATCGAACTTTGAAGTTTAACATAGACACAAAATATACTTTCGAATATATATCCAAAACTACGCTGCCCCCTCGAGTGAGACGGCAACACGTTTTGAAAAAAAAAATATATTGCCTAGCAGAAACTTTCACAAGCCACAGAAAACTCGTAAACTCTTCTTGCTGAGAGCAGGTACCTCCTAATAAATATTAATCGAAAAAGTATTTCGAATGAATCCAGTTGCGGTGCGGAATACTTTACACACGAGTGCGCAACATCAACTAAATACTACTACTCTGGGAGGTTGATAGATACGATAGTTCTTTTGTTTGTCGCCGAATCCGAATGATTTTTATTGTGAACCACGAGCAAAAGTAGTGTCGCCGTTTTTAGTTTCGTATGTGAAGAAGTAAAAGCCAATGCTGAGATAAGAATAAGATGGCCTACTTTCAAAACATACCGTTTTTTTGTTGTTTTTTTGTTTGTTTTCGTTAGTTTTTTTTTGTTCTTGATGGTCATGTAGTGCGTCGTTTTTAAAGGCTGGTCATGTAGTACTCCTTTTAGAATGATACGGGAAGGCTAAGGCAACATAGCATAAGAAGCACAAGTTTCTTAGCACATGACAACCTCTATCCTTTCCTATTTTTTTTCGATCAATTTGGACTGCAAGCAGGAGGTTGATATTCGGCAACATTGAGAATGATGGTGAATTCAACCAACAGCGTGCTGTGTACGTATGTACGGATGGAACAACATTGTTCGTCCTCTACTAGATGGAAAAAATGCGGTGGCTATTGAAGCCAGCACATCAATCAATGAAACAACTGCGCACGTGCGTGGCTAAAAAAACCACATCCATGGAACAAGTTTGCACACCATCCTTCTAGTGCAGGAGTACCTCAAAGAACTAACCGTACTGGATGATCCTATCCACTTCGAGGCAAAAAATTGGGAAAGAAGCCTCTTTGCTGTGCGCCAGCAACAGGTGGATCTTGTCCGCCGCGTGGACTCCTCTTTTCAACAAGTCTTTCTCTTGTCCGCGTCAAATCGGGAAATAATGATCATGATTCAGTCGCTTGCTTGCGCCTAGTTGAGTTCTCACATCGCTGAGCATGCCACTTCACCATCACCTTCACACCACCTTTAATATCAGCATCATTCTTACACCGGCACTACAGAAGCCGCAATCATCTTTTTCTACATCTAGCTCATCATCATCAACAGGGCAGGGGTGCTTCTGCAAAGTGCAGATGATGACGAGAGCAGAGGGATCCGCTTGTTGTTGAAGTCGCTTAGTTCCTACTTACATCCGTAGGAACAAAGTAGAACGGCTTGCTTTTTCCTCTGAAATGAACACACCAGCAGCAGCGCTCGGCCTGCTTTTCCAAATTTAAATTCTTGCACAACATATCGCTTTTGCCAATTCAAAAGTATGTTGCTTGTCCATCATCAATTATCGCTATTAGATGCGGGTCGCGTTGTATGTGACTTCACTCCCAGTCTTTCATTCGATTCTTTTCAACGCAAGGTGTAGGCCAACAAGCGCACTGGTCCTATATCCACCCTTCACGTAGTCATAGCATAATATGCGCAACAAGTACAGAATTCCAATCCGTTTGCGTGATAGCAGCACGTTGTCGCGTAGAGCGTTACTAAAAAAGCAGGTGAAACCATTTTCCTATCCTTAGTCGAACAACCATAGTGCGGTGCAGGTACTCGTACTTACTATCTGTATTGTTCGAAGATAAAATCGTCCTTTTCGTGGTTTAACTAGATTATGTCGCGAGGGTCGTCTCTATGTTTGTGCAGTAAAATAGACTCGATCTATCTCGTACTCGTCTCAACCAAACATTTTTCCGTACATCTTTTGTGCCTTTTTCTTCTGCTCCGCTTGTGCTCTCTATGACAGTGCACAACCCCCTTCCCCTTGTTTGTCATGCAAAATGCCAAGTCCACCCTTTGCCCTGTGGCACTGTTTGCATGACAAGTTCTGGTAGCCGAAACAGCACTAAAATCCAGTGCAACTTTGTCATGCAGATCCGGCATTTTTGTTGATGCTTGTAGTAATTCGTATTGCTGTTCATGCTATACAAATGATGGGCGGGAGGAGGGGTTGTGCACTGTCATACTCTCTCCAGCTTCTTATCAAGTTTCGTAAATTCCGCGTTTGATTCGTCGATACTGAGTCCCAGTTTCGAGCACTTTCTCGCCGAGTCAATGTCGCCAAGCTTCTCCAACGCGGTGGCCTTTCGAAACAGAGCCTTGACGTTCTTTCCGTCAATGTCAAGCGCGGAATCGCACTGGCGAACGACTTATGCATATGCAAACATGTCTGCGTCTCGAACAAGATTCTGAGATTTGTCATGTAGTTCTTCCAAGCTCCGCCAAGTCTGTGATGCAGGGCCTATACATGATCACAGGTTCTGGAGCCCCTTGGAGGTCGTCATGCCTGTGCTGCATGAGAAATGTCCGGTCAGCATGGCCAGAAGTGCGCACCTACTTTTGCAAGCCATGCATCAACACAGATTTTTGTATGATCCGCAACACGCATCACAAGTTCGCGTCCTTCCCGATGTCTGAGACATATTTGCGTTTGATACGACTTTCTGACAAAGCTGCAGCTGCACGTCCTTGGAAGCCTGCTGGTCGACCTGTTTAGTTAATCATGCGATATACACATCTCATCAATTTTTAGAGTTGTAAATCGGCGTAACAAATTTGAATTTCCTTTGTAAAAATGCTAAACAAACTTAATTTGATTGTGACGCGATTTCTAAACCATCCACAGAAATCAAAATTCTACCCCCTTCAAATAGCACATCGCGGTGTTCAGGTAGCAGGACAAGCCGATTTTGTCTTTTTCTTCCGTGTCTTCCGGACTCAAATCGAACAACTTCGACAGGTTCACGTGCGCTTTCTGGTACCGCTGGATGGCTTCCTGGTAGACCCCAGCCTTAAACAGCTCGTTCCCCTCAACCCGTTGCTTCTCCGCCATCCGGAGTCGTTCCTTGTTCGGAAGTATGAATTGCAAAAGTATCGCACTCCTCGTATATTAGATGCATTACAAATTTCCTCAGCATGGATAGTAAAATTTGTAAATGCGGATTTACCTTAAGAAAAAGATTCGTGACGCATGCTTGCAATTACTACGACGAGTGCGATGCTTTTGCGGTTCATAGGAAGCTTTCGGCTGTCGTGGTCCTCCTTGTCGGCCGAGTCTTGCTCGAGCTTCCTCTGCTCGTTGAGAACTGCCAGTTCCGCCTCGAGCTTTTCCTGCTCTTGCTTCTTTTTCTCAAAATACTGCTGTCCGGATTTCTCGAATTTGTGCTTTATCTGACTGAACTTTTCCTCGTACTGCTCTAACGAGATATCCTCGTCCTGAACATTGTCCAGAAACCACAGCTCTAATTCGTCGAATTCTTTCAGCAATTGCTTACCCTTGTCGTTTATCAAATGCAAAAATGTCTGGGTCTGGAACTGGAAGAATGCGAGATTTGTCATGCATATTTCTTAGACCCATGATGCCTGTAATGCATGGTCTAGCATCGCAGACTTTTAGAGGGCTTCCTGATGCACCTTCCGCATGAGAAATGCCCTGTCCGTGTAGCACAAATTGTGCCCCTTTTGCTGGTCATGCACTACAATTTTTTTTTAGAGTCGACAAACAGCATGACAAGTTGCATCCTTCCAGACCCAGACACTTTTACATTTGATATCGTTTTTCTCTTCCTCACTCGCGTCTTCACCCGCGTTTGGATTTGTGAACAGGGTATTTTCCTTCGAATCCTGCAAAATCCTCTTCCCCTCGAACAGATACGCTTCCAATTTGTTCAGCGCTTCGAGTCTCGCCGTTTCTTTGTTCTCGACTCCTTCCATCTTCGCTTCCAACGCCCTTATCGTTTCTTCGTCGGCAGATGTTGCACTGATCCCGAAGATCTTCGCGCTGTCGAGGGTTGTGTCCAGTAGAAACTTCTTCCCCAACGGCCCCGCGCGTAGACAAGCGCCGGTCGCGACCGCAGAACTCCCGTCAAGGCCCCGGCCGAGGGTCGTGGTAGCGCCAGTTGCTGCTGACACCGCAGACTCGATGGTGCTAGCGACGATAGGGATCCGGACACCACCACCGACAATTTCCACGTGGAGCTTCTTGTTTGATGAAGAAGCAATGTCGTTGTTGCCAACATCTACTTCATCTCCGCCTGCAATTTTTACAGCCGGTGCTGCGACGTCTTTTACCAGTTCTTCCAGTAATTTAAGCTCCTTTTCTAGTGCGTGTTCCAAATCGGCGCGTTTCAGGTCCAAGTGGAAGTCGACGTCGTCGTCCAGCCAACACTCCAGGTTTACGCTGGCTTCTGGGAGCATGGAGAGCTCTTTCTATCCTATGTAAAAACGTCCCCACCCCATAGTTGTCATGCTAAACTGTCATGCTCGAAATGTTTCTCATGCGGATCCCCATGCGAAACATTTTCTCATGCTATCTGGAAGTTTGTGATGCTGGAATCAGGATAAAGTAGTCGATTTGTCATGCGGCTGCACTACCTCAAACAGCACGACTACACTACGAGTCTAAACTTGTTATGCGAAACAGCCAAAACTTGTTGATTTGTGTAGCAAAATCACCATCTTGACTATGGTGCGGGGACGTAGTTTTTACTCAGGATACTTTCAACGCCTTGGTCATCGCTTGTTTTAATTTGAACCCCTTCTTGCTGCTGATACTGTAATATGCAGTGCAAAAGCATCGTGCTCGTATTTTGCAATCATGCATTACAAATCTCTTTCTTAAGCTAAATCAGCATTACACATTCCATTTCTCATCATGCTGAGAAAATTTGTAATGCTATTCATACGTAGTACAATGCTTTTGCAATTGATATGTAACTCTGCTTGTACTTTTGTTCCGCGTGCTCTAGACCGCGCTTTGTCAGCTGCTCGATGAAGTTGTAGACGGAAAGGTTTTTCGTTGCCTATCAAATGTAAAAATGTCTGGGTCTGGAGACTTGTGATGCTGGGTGGCGTCTCATGATGAGGCCACAAGTGCTGGCTCATCATGACAAGTTTCTGAGCTTCTAGGTGTTGCCAATTCCGCATGACAAACTGCGCTTCTGCATCACAGAAAAATGGAGCTCTTGGGTAACGTGCATGACAGATTTAAGAGTCATGCCAGACAAGCATGACAAACATGCACTCTTCCAGACCCAGACACTTTTACATTTGATATTGCCTGCTTTTTCACGATTTTCGCCACGATACGCTCTTTGGTCGGGTCCGATTTATTTTCGTTCGTTTCAGCGTTGTATCCTGTGCAAAAGTATCGCATTCGTATAAATGCAAGTCTTGCATTACAAATCTTGTTCCCAAGGCAAATCTGCATTACAAATTTTATTTCTCATGCGGGGGAAATTTGTAATGCATTTATACGAGTACGATACTTTTGCAATTCATACGTTGCTTTTCTTTTCCGGAGAGCTGTCTTGCTCCACTTCCATCTTGTTGTACGAGTTATTCTCCTCTACTTCGCCTTGGGTGTTTTCTGCTTCTTTCCTTATCTCCACTAAAGTCGCGGTGGTCTGCGAAAAACCGACATCAATCAGCAAGAGAAACTGTGCATCGTTTTGTTCGATTTTCTCCGGCTCATCTCCCGAGTTTTTGTTGCAGAGAGCTAGCTCCTCCTCAAGCCTCTTTTCGTACTTCACCAACCACTGCGTCGCCAGCGCCTCGCTGTGGTAACAAAGCTTCAGGTTGCTTTTCTCCTTGGGGAGGAGGGTCTCCGGGATCAGCTTCAACGCATCGGCAAAGGTTTGCGTCGCGGAGTTTTTGTCGTCTCCTGTCGTGTCAAAAAAATCCGGGACCGCCAGGACAACTTCCTCGTGACCGGCCGTGGCGCCCTAGTGTTTTATTTTTGTGCAAAGTTTGTCATGATGCTGCAGAACAAGCGTGAATACAAATCAGGTTTGTCTTGATGGTATTGGTAACAACTGCTACACAGTACTTACATCTTCGATCTGTATGATGTGAACAGCAAGGTTACACAAAGACGGTGGCTAAGGTACTATCTATTTATACCTTCACATGCCTCAGGCTGAGCAGCTTCTTCAAATAAAGGCCGAACAAATTTCCGAGGGTATTACAGTGAAAAATGCCCCCACCCCCAAAGTTGCAAGAATTTCTGATGCGAAGTTTTCAAATGAAAACTTTTTGTCGTGCATGAAAGGAGTATGAATCTTTCTAATGCAGATTCTAGGCGTATATCGCATAACTTGCATGACAAGCGCCGCTCTTGCTGGGATCTTTTGCAATACAAATTTTTGCTATTCACGATTGGACGTCTATGATGCTGATAGATGCAAGAGGGCGAATGTTTCATTTGGGAAGGTTTGCAATACAAATGCTCCCGACGATTCGGGGGTCGTGGGGGCATTTGTCATTGTCATAGAGGGGCACGCTCTCGATCACTTCGTTGTCGAACTCGATGTTTTCTGTGCTCCAAAACGTGCCATACCGCTCCACACAGCTTATGACAATGCACAACTCCCTCTCCCCCTCGTTTGTCATGCAAAATACCAAATCCGCCCTATTCTCTTTGGCACTTCTTGCATGACAGGTTTCAGAAGCCGAAACAGCACTGGAATCGGTCGCAAATTTGTCATGCAAAAGCTGCATTTATGCCAGCACTTGTGTTGCTGCTTATAATGCCCTTCAAATGAAGGGGAGGGGGGGTTGTGCACTGCTCTCATACAGCTTTCCTTTCCTTCAAAAACCGCCGAGGCGAGGTGGGTGTAGGTCTATCAGATGGAAAAACGGCCCCACCCGATGAAAGCTGTCATGCAAAAATACATGCTCGAGAATGTTTCTCATGCGGAGCCCCACGCGAAGCGATTTCTAGTCGTGTTTTGGGATTTGTAATGCTCCAAGCAGCATAGTAAGCCAGGTTTGTGATGCTTCTGAGCGAGCTACTGCACAAGATTGCACTACGAAAAGCCGAACTTGTCATGCGCAACAGCCTAAGCTTGTAGACTTGTGTAGCAGATTTCTCATCTTGACTACTTATCCGGTGGGGGCGTTTTTCCTCAGGATAAGGTCTGCTTGGGGTTCTTGCTGACGAGAGACTCAGCGGCTTCGCCGATCACCCGCTGCCGGTTCTCCAGGGATACGACCTGGTGTTTGTGTTGGGTTTTAGCATGTTGACTCATGTTTGTACTCGGTGTGCTAGCTTCTCCGCATTACAGATCCATGACGCCGTGTACTAGCTTACAGATACTTAAGTACATGATGTGATGTTGGGTTTTAGCATGACACATGTCGGTGTACTAGCTTCTACGCATTACAGACAAACAAAACAAAGAATACGCTGGGCGTCGATCGGTTGGCAAGGTCGTTCACATCAACGCTGACGACGTGGGGCTCGTTCACGGGCGCGGAAGCGCAAACGGAATGGTGCGCCCCAAGATCCACACCTCGGAAGACTGACGTCATTCTGCTAATTTAGTTCTTCACAGGATTTTATGTGCTTGTTTTTGAGAAGTTTCTGTAAGAGCACGTCTCTAGTACTGCTACCGTTTCTTCTAGAGAACAAGCTGAAGTGCACTACTAGTGAGGGACCTTGCTAAATGAAAGTTGCACTTCACTCAAGAATCTTCCGGAGCTTCAAGTTCGATCAGTTTGTCGCTGGCCTGAGGTAGGTATGTAGAAGTCCTTTATCACCTTCTATGAGGATGAAAGGATACCAGCCAGTACGGAGCAAAAAAATCGTCGCGGTCCTCGCAGTGGATCTTCTTGTTCTGAGAACCGTTGTGAGGCTGCGCCCTTGTGTCTTCTTTTTCATCTGATGTTATCCGCATCTTCACAGCAGTCTTATTCCATCTATGGTGACGCTTCTTAGATGAAGTAGCTCCGTATCGCTACAGGGCGCAGGTGGTCCTCATTCAAGATCTTCCACAACAACAATTTGTTTTGTCAAAACAAAAAACTTGAGCACCCGCCGCTACTCAGTACTTCTCGAGCAATTCTTTGTCCAGCGTATGTAGAAAGTAAAATCCCAAAGGGAAGTTTGAATAGAGCACAGTAGCAGGGCTCGTATGAAGACAAGATCTCTTTTTTGTAGTTGACCCGGCGAATCACAAGTGAAGATCTTCTACGAACCTGAACTTTGTGGTCCTGCTTCTTGTCGCTATCATGCAACTCGGTTGCAATGGTCTTTATCACGCGACTTAAACTTATACATAGCAGTGGAACTGCAGTAGAGTTGACACCTCCGAGCATGTGAAGCAACGAACATTTTTCGCGTTGTCCTGCCCTGCAGCAGAAGCAGAAGCAGCAGCAGGGCGCAAGACGTAGGTCTTCGTAAATTACCAACCAAAGGATTACGCTTTCTTGCTTTCGCAGAATCATGCAGTTTTAGACTTGACGCCTACATTCGAGAAGTACCACACTTCTCGTTGATCACTCCGGTTGGAACTACATCATAAGTACTTTTACTACTCAGTTAACATCCTCTGCTGCTACTGTTGAGGGCTTTCTCTGATGGCTGTACAACAAGTTTCCCACCTACAGATCGAAATTTTTATGTGGTCTCAACAATCTCACTTAACCTTAGCGCGGCTACAGCTGCAGGCAAGAAACTACTGACGATATAGAAATTATACATCAATACGAGTTCGTCGTTTTCTTTTGTTTTTTTTACTCTACTGTCCATGCCCCACGGCTGGAAGAAAATCTTTGTGATGTTGCGGAAAACGAATCCCGTTCCCGTGTTTAACTTTAAACTCTTTCAAATCTTAAACTTAAACTTCCTGCTACAGCACATAATTGTTGGTCTCAATCTACCGCAGCGAGGTTACTAGCGGGAGAGCCGTGATAAAAATACCTCAGTACTTCTGCATTACTACGGACCGCGCGCTCGCTGCTGTCGATTGGCAAATTGATCATCCACGTTCTGTAAACAACTTTCCCTAAAATTTCATGTAAATTGTGTTTCTTTTGCTCCAACTGCCGATGCCGAAGGCTGGCTCTTATAAGCCACATACGTACGAAGCTCTTCAGCGGCAATCTCGAAGTATTTTTACCATCGCTCAGGCGATGGAAATTATCTATTTCTTCGTTTGCCGTCCTCTTCGCACGAACTTCCACAAGAAATAAGTCCTCCGGCCCGTTGGTCCTCCGGTCCGTCGCGGGTTCTCTTTTCCTCTACGTCCTGTAGCAGACTAGTTGCCAACTTCGCCGCTAAGCTTGAGGAGAAACGCTCCTGAAGGTCGACTGTCGGAACCGCGACCGGTCAAAACAAAAAACTTGAGCACCCGCCGCTACTCAGTACTTCTCGAGCAATTCTTTGTCCAGCGCATGAAGACAAGATCTGTTTTTGGTTCACCCGCCGCGGGCCACAAGACGTCAAGTGAAGATCTTCTACGAGACTGAGCTTTGTCCTGCTTCTTGTCACTATGATGGGACTCGTGGCAGTGGAGCTGCAATACATAGCTTTGACACCTTTGACCAAGCGAATCAAGGAACATTTGTGATGTCCTGCCCTACGCCGGAGATAGTGCTGCTCACGGAGTAGGTCCTCGTCGTGAATCACCAATCATGGGATGACAAGTTTCGGTTTCCAGGCTTTCCTTTCCGTAGAAAAATCATACAGTTGCAGCATTCTCGTTGTAACACGGTGTCTACGATCGCAAAGTTGTACCCCTCTTCTCGCTCTCGTTGTGGTTCTTTCATGTCTCCAGCTGTTTTACGTATCGGTAAAATTTTCTGCTCGCGGTGCTCTGCTTTGAGATCCGATCGTGCTTCACGTGGTTTTTCAACTTCTACAGGTTGAAAAAATCATGTTTCAGCAATCTCATTCATCCTTGGCGGCGGGACTGCGGCTGCAGGTGCGGGCAGCACAGTAGTGACGAACAAATTATACAGGAAAATAAATATAGATACGATTTGGACTTTGTAGTGCTGTCTTTTTTTTTTACTCTACTGGTACTGTCCGTACATAGTGCAGCATGTCTACGAAGAAACTAATAAATCTTTGTGAGGAGGCGCTGGCGGAAAACATTTCCGTTTGTAGTTCCTGTCGTGAGACAATAATTTTTCCAAAACTACTTAATCTTAAACTTAAACTTCCTGCTACAGCGTAATCGTTAGTCTCAACCCAGTGCAGCGAGCATAGCGGGAGATCCGTATGTAAAAATATTTTACTCTTGCGGACCGCGCGCTCGCGGCTCTCGGTTGGCAAAGGGAGCGATAATTGATCATGAACGTAGTTCAGTCTTTATTTGAAATTTCAACACATCAGGTCTTAATAGTGCTTTTCATTTTTTCCGCGTTTATCTGCTCAGCACCGGCATTCATAGACGGCATACGCGGCACGATAGTTTATATAGAGGACTCACTTCGGCGGGTGGTCTCGAACAAGTACTTACTTATTTTTACCATCGATCGGCCGAACATACAACCCATTGTTGTTCTATCGATCTCTAGCCTCCGCCGAAAGTCATCTTTTTCTTCGTTTGCCGTCCTCTTCGCACGAACTTCCACACGAAAGTCCTCCGGCCCGTTGGTCCTCCGGTCCGTCGCGAGTTCTCTTTTCCTCTACGTCCTGTAGCATATGCATTGCAAAAGTATCGTACTCGTATAAATGCATTACAAATTTCCTCAGCATGACAAATAAAATTTGTAATGCTGATTTACCTTAAGAACAAGATTTGTAATGCATGATTTTTTTTTTTTTTTCATTGGGCCCCACTCCGTGTCTTCGCATATAAATTCATCTCTAATTTAGGATTTGTAATGCATGATTGCGAATACGAGTACGATACTTTTGCACAGGATATAGCAGACTAGTTGCCAACTTCGCCGCTAAGCTTGCAGAGAAACGATCCTGAAGGTCGACTCTCGGAACCGCGACCGGACGATGATCCTTGTGAGACGAGCGAGAGAAACTCGTCCGACGATCCCCGCCGGCGCGACGTTGACGAGCGTCTTCTTCCCGCACCAGCAGCGCATCATCGTCCACCACGGTCTGTTGCAGAAGGCCGCACTCAGCTGCCTCGTCCGCAGTCAGGTCGGGAAGCTTCTTTTGTTCGGGAGTCGTCTTCGGTGCACGAGGGACATCTTCGGGGCAGCTGCTACCGGGACAAGCAAACGCACGCTTGGAGGTCGGCTTCATAATTGGGGAGCTGCGTTGATCCTCCACCTCGGGGGTGGTCTGCCTATCCCTATGCGAGGCGGGATGAACGTCAGAGGAGACTAAGTGGTCAACATCACCACTGTGCAGCCCCTTTTCGTTCGGCGGCGAGCTCGCGGGCAGACCGGGAAAAGGACTTTTTACGGGCGGCACGGACGAGTGGGAACCGACTTGCAACGTAGTAAGTAGGCAGACGTAGAACTGGAACTCTAGAAGGAACGCCAGAGCTAGTTCACGACCTAAAAACGCCGACAAGAGCAAGAACTTCCGGTGTAGAAGAAGTTGTAACAAGTAGACGCTCAACGTTTTGCGTCGAAAGTTGAAGAAAACAACGAACAGCTGCAGCAACAAGATGAAGGTGAAAACTTCGCCCCCGGTGTCGCCCATGAAGGAGGTGTTTCACTCACCGGACGACACCAGCAACGTTGATCTGCCTGGAGTTTTTGCGCCGTCCGTGTTGTCTTCAGCCGCTGTTCCTCCAGGTCGAGCCGCAGAGGAGGAGAGTAAGACCACAACTGGTGGAAGATTAAATCAAGAGGAGCAGCTTACTGTGAGGAAAAATCCCCCCTCCCCATGTCGAAAACGAAATCTGTGATGCTGTATTTGAGTACACAAATCGACGGGCATTCTTGGCAGAAGGCGGAGAGACGCAGCTGTGGCCTGAAGACCTGCAAGCAGTTTGTCATGCTGTTTCTTCCTTCCAGTTGTCTCCTGTCATGCTCAAGATGCAAGGTTGATTTCCCACGCCAGCCACCATGACAGTCCGCATCTTTTGCCTTCTAGCATGACAACGTGAAGAACAAGACTCGTGGTCGCCATTTATGCTACACAAGTCAAAGTCTCCATTTCAGTATGGGTAGGGGGGATACAGTTTCGTTTTGATACAGCAGCAGCCCTTCACCCCGCAGTCGGGTCTGATGGGTGTGGCAAGCAAGGAGAGCAAGGAAACCTCCGGTACTGAAGATCGCAGCAAGTTCAGTCCGAAAGCAAGACCACCCGGAAGTAGTAGTAGTAGTAGAACCGCGTGGGGTACACCTACTACTGCCCAACAAGACCACAAAAGCGCGGAACAAGCAGGAGATCGGGAGCCGCCTAGAGCAAGTAGTCCACCAAATAAAAGCTCATCCTCTCCTGCTGGCGGACCCACAAAAAATGCTGGGGCGGTAAACACGGTTGTACTAGCTTCTACTAAAGCTGCATCTTCACCAGGATCTTCTTCATCTCCAGTGGCGAAGTCGACGAAAGGTTGAGCGACGGCTTCGAGTCGGGTTTCCTTCAACGACGACCTGGAATCCACTCGAGAGGACGCGACCGCCACACCCACACCGCAGGCTGCAGCAAACGTCGCCGGTGAAACAACTACAAGTAGACGTTCTGAGTCTGACCGGTTTATCAGTACTAATAATGTTGTCCAGCAGCCAGCTATCGCAGGAAAAAAGTGTTACAGTTACACATTTGTTGGAATATCAGCATCACAAATTTGCTCTGCATGGAGAAGGAAACTTCTAATGCGCAGACTATAAGGGAAAATAACACGGACGATAGAATGAGGCTGGCAAGCGTTTCCTGCATGACAGAGATTGTCTGTCTTGCTTGTTGTCTTGCATGAGAGTGTGTACTTAACTGTAACACTTTTTTCTCAGGATACCAGCAAGCACAAGCACCTCGATGGCAAACACCAGCACGGCAGGTGCCAGGATAAAATCTTCCGTATATGAACTGCAAAAGTATCGTACTCGTATAAATGCATTACAAATTTCCTGCTCAGCATGAGAAATAAAATGTGTAATGCGGATTTGCCTTAAGAGCAAGATTTGTAATGCATGACTGCAATACGAGTGCGATACTTTTGCACAGGATACCGAAACTACTACGAGCAGCAGCATCAACCCCGCCTCCTCTGCCGTCCCGTATGCACTGCAAAAATGTCTGGGTCTGAAAGGATGAGACTTGTTATGCTGTCTTTGGATTCTAGAAAAATCTGTATTGCAGCGTAAGCCGCAAGAGGAGTCCAGTTTTTGTACACGCGGAAAGGGCAACATTTGTCATGCGGTATAGGCAACATCAGGAAGCCCTCACAAAATCTGTGATGCAGCTAGCGCATACGTCACACATATCGTGGATCATGCAAAATGTGCATGACAAGTCCTCCAATCTTCCAGACCCGGACATTTTTCCACTTGACATCCCGTCACGAAGTACGAATCTTTCGTCCACCGCGGCCACGGGCACCCGCCCGTCGACCCTTTCTTCCGGGGCGGGTATTTATCACAATCCGCCTCCCTCGGGGGCCTCGTCCGCAGCCGCACAGATTGCCGTGCCCCAGGGCAGCGTCGAGGCCGCCACTGCGGCCCAGGCCGCGAGTCGCGGGAAGCAAGCGTTCAGTTACGATGTCGGGTCCATGTATCTGACCCTGGGCATCCTGCCCACCGACTCCCTCATCTCCGAGCTGGAGCAGTTTGGCGTAACGCAGAAGAACAGCAGCGATTCCGGGGTGGAACGGTCCCGAGACCACGTCGACGCGCGCCTGGACCCCAACCGTTTCATATTGCACTGAAAAATGCCCCCACCCCGGAATTTGCAAAAGTTTCTCATGCATAAGGTTTTCAAATGAAAAACTTTTTGTCTATGCATGAAGGGACTACGAGTCTTTCTGATGCAGAATCTAGGTGCGCAAGGTATCTTCTGCCTGACAGATCCGGCTGCTGTTGGGCTCCTTTGCAACACAAATTTACGCTATTCAGCATGGAAAATTTGTGATGCTGATATATGCAAGACGGGGAAAGTTTGTATTGGAAAGGTTAGCAATGCAAATGCTGCCAATTTCTGAGGTGGGGGCATTTTTCATTGTAATACTTCAGCCAATTAACCGGGAAAAAGCTTTCTGCCAAGGAAAAATTTCGGCGAATGTTCAAGAGCATGGCTGTCTCGCACGCGGACAAGCTGCGCAAGGAGCTGTTTCGCTTGGACTTGTGCTTGCACCGGCTCTATCAAATGCAAATATGGATCTGGGTCTGGAAACTTGTAATGCTGAGTTGTGAATAGTGATTTCTCGTCTGTAATGCGCAGCCAAGCGTGAGAAATATTTCCGCGCCGGCTTCGTGTTGCGCTTTTCGCATGACTTTTTACGGGCGGCACGGACGAGTGGGAACCGACTTGCTATCGATTGGTTCAGCTCCAACCGCTATCGATTCTTGCTATGCATGACGAACTATTATTCATATTTCCTTTTTGCTGATTAATTTCCCACCTGACGTTTCCATATTCGAACAGCTTTTCGCACACCAGTCCTTCGTCTCCTGATTGGACACCATGCCACTCCCATCCGCGTCCGCACCCGCACGCAAAAGTAGCTGCGAGGAAAATTATTTGTGAAGCGATGACATGCTGATGCAAAGGAGCGATTACAAGTGAAGCGCAAAGACCAAATTAGCGGCGACGGCCGCTTCGTAGTTGTACTACAAAGTAGTTATTTTTACGAAGATTTTTATTACTATATTAGTTATAGAGATAGCGTCTACTATAGTAAGTACCACATTCCGGGACGCCTTGAAGATTTCCAGGACGCTGGCAATCGGCGTCAGCGGATCATTCACCACCTGCAGTGCGAGCGTCACGTTCGCCGAAAACACAGGCTGTGGCGGATCCTCACCCGTGGAAACCTTCTTCGTTTGCGCGAAAGAACGCGGGGAGGGGGAGTTCTCGACGGAGCCCGCTTCTTCCGCTTGAGCCGGAGGAGCCGAGGGGGTGTGCATCTCGCCGAACACGAGGGCCGCGCCCGACAGTAGAACCACCGGAACCAGCTTCGAAGTAGAGATCGTCCACACAACCATTTTGAGGCTGGCTTTTGTCAAGACAAGAAGTGTCGAAAAAAAACTCTAGTGGTAGTGTTCGTGCCAATTTTGAAAAATAATGCGGATAAGCTTGCCACGCACATCAGGAAATAAGACCAAGTCCAAGTAAATCAATGACTACAAGAAATATCATTTTCATGCCTTCAACGATAACGTTTGCAAGAGCAGAATGCTGTGTACAGGGCTCCGCTCTCCTTTCAACGATGTTTACGACGAACTACAAGACGCTGTGTTGTCCACACGTTGTACGAAATTTTGTTTGAGACGCTGTTGGTATAGAAAAGAGTGCTTCTCCGTCGTCACGATCACGAGCATGACGAGTATGATACTGCTATTATACTTTAGTACTACTCCTTGCATTATTTTCACGACACCTACTTACAGCAATCGAGCAATCTTCCAACGAATTCACGACCGACTTCAGTCACCACAACGACCTAGCCCCTGCACGAACCCTCCCTCCCACGATTTATTTCTGTCAAGCTGCTTGTGCTTTTGTACTTGAAACAGTACGCAGCAATTGAGGACTATACACTTTTGCACTGAACTGCTCGCTTAGGTAGGTGAAGAACAAAACGCCTCCGGCCTGTCAAGTCCTTGCTACATCTAGTAGTAGACAACTTTTCTTTTTGTTGTAATTCATGTGTTTGAAAAAATGTCCGATGGTTATCAAAAATCGTGAATGTATTGATTGACTGTTGCAAGTACTCACTCAGGAGAAAAAACATCAGAAGTTGTGCCGATGCTCGTCTCATATTTCATCACGCAATCTGTTTACAGAGGTCGTAGAAATGCGAGGGCGCGGCAGGACTTATTATGTTTAGCAGTAGAACCTAGTAGTACCTATCAAGGTTTAGTTCGAAGCTCAAATCTATGTCCAGGTCCGTCGCAATCCTGTACAAAACAGCGTTGGTGTTTTCCAAAAACGGATCCAGTTCGTTTTCACCCGTTCCGCTTCGATCATTGTCGATCCCTTGCTCGTCCATAGTGCAGCTGATGTCCTCGGCCGGGCTGGAGCTGGACTTTTTACGGGCGGCACGGACGAGTGGGAACCGACTTGCCTTATGTGATATATTCCCTGCTTAAAATTAAATTATTTCTGTGCACTATGCGTGAACAAGATGGTCGGCGTCGGGTAGTTTTTCTGTTGCATAAAACGCCAAACATCACCAGCAATTCTGCTACCGTTCGCAGTGTGATGCGCCGCCCAAAAGACGCAGGACCCCCGCCCGCCCCTGCCCCCGACGTTTTTGCAGAGGAAGAAGTACAACTATTGGCGCCATTGCTCCCTCCGGATGGATATGGAATGCAAATATGCCTGGGGCTGGAAACCTGTAATGCTGAATGGTCATGATTTAATGTGCCTTTAAGTGCAGTGCAGCATGACAAATTTTCCAAGCGCTTTCTGATGCTTAGCGCGAATTACAAACTGCGACTTTTCATGACGAAACTGTGGCGCTTTTGATGCTTTTATGCAATACAGAATTTCCAGGAATGCTGGACACGCAATACAGGTTCAACCTTTCCAGACCCAGACACTTTTGCATTTGATAATGGATGAAAAGAAGCAGCTGTACCGGTATTCGCTTTGTTCGGCGAGGCACCGAATTGTTGAGGACCGGGTCCAGGATGATTCGCACCATAATTCTTTCCCAGCGAAGTAGAGCCTGATCCTGCCGTTGTGCTAGTAGTAGAAGAAGTACTTCTCGTAGTTGTTGTGTAGTACTTTTTCAAGAGCGTTTTCAAGTCCTGCAAGCTGGCGGTTTCGACCTTCAGCTGTTTTAGGAAATAATTCCGCTCCTCTTCCATCTCTTCCTCCTGTTTTTTCAGCATGTTGTGCAGCCGCAGCATGCTGTTCAAATCCTGATCTTGTCCCGACGCGCCGGTTCTACTGCCTGCCTGCGTCCAATCCTCCTCGCTGTACCCAGAATTATGGCCCCCTGGGCCGCCTCCCCTGCCGCCCCGGTTGAAATTCACCAACGCATTGGTTACCAAACTCTGCCGCGCTAGCCCATTCTGCTTGGACACCGGCGCATTGTCAGTCGACCTGCTTGCAGATGCGCTGTTGTCTGAGCTACCGGAGTGGAGGTTTGTTCCGATACTACCAGTACCGCCTAGCAACGCGTTGTTGATCATGCTGACGCGTTTGCCCCGAAAATCAAACCGGGCCTTCCGCACCTGGGCAAGCTTCTGGTTTTGTGCAAACACCGCATTCGCGGGCGACCCGGGAATGGCGACCTGAGTGTACATCAACAAATAAACGTTGCATGGTTCACCTCGCAGAAATGATCTGGAACAATGGCATCAAAGAAATAGAAGTGGTGAGGGCTCGCTTTTCAGAAACTACACTTGTACCGGTTGACATGACGTCGGAGGTCTGAGGGCAGTCGGTGCCTTTTTGGTTGACATGACAAAATTTATGTCATCGGAAATGAAAAAGTCGACCACAATATGAAGTAAGTACGTCGCCCCCGTAACTCGCGAAGTAATCTTGCCACGACCCTCCGCACAGCTCTTATTGCAATGAAAAATGCCCCCACCCCCGAACTTGGGAGCACTTGTATTGCAAACCTTTCCAAATGAAACATTCGCCCTCTTGCATCTATCAGCATCACAGGTTTTCAATCGTGAATAGCAAAGGTTTGTATTGCAAAAGCCCCCAGGAAGAGCGGCTCTTGTCATGCAAGCGATTCTATATATGCCTAGACTCTGCATCAGAAAGATTCGTACTCCTTTCATGCATGACAAAAAGTTTTCATTTGGAAACTTCGCATCACAAATTTTCGCATTACAAAATCTGTATTGCAGGACCGGGAAAAGGACTTTTTACGGGCGGCACGGACGAGTGGGAACCGACTTGCTGGCCATCATCCACCTGGTCATCGTCTGCGCCAAGTCGTGGCGGTCCCCGTCGTGCTCTCGACGACGCAACAAGATCAACATCCTCAGTAGACCGCCGCTTTGATCCAGCGCTAGAAGTTGGAGGTGCTGTACCTCCAGAGCCCGCGTAAGCCCGTCGTGGTGGTGCTGCTTTTGGATTCTTGTTTGCTGATCTCCTCGTCGATTCTAATCGTGCTGCGGAGACCACGGAAGGAGTCACGGCTACACCAAAAAATCCTCCGTGTTGACCACCTGCACCAGCAATTGGTACATTGCGATCCACCTTTACGTGCCCCCCATTCATCATGGTCGCATCGTCGACACAACTTCCTCCAGAACACCTGCCTTGCTGCAACGCACCTTGGCCGGCGGCGCTTCCTGGACAGCTCTGCTTCAACATCGCGTGTTGGCTGAGTCCTGGCTGGACAAGGTCCACTCTAAGTTGTAATGGCTTTACTTTTTGGTAGTTTCGCTGGCCTTCAGACGAACAAAATCCAGGTAGAAGTGGTTCCTCACTGCCTGACGAAGGCGACGTCGAAACCTCCATATCCGTCACTGGCGACATTGTCTCCGAGTCATGCGGCGTAACCGTCATTGGAGTCCTCGAGGTGGTTGCAATTTTCTTTTCGTCTTCCAGCCCGAGCTTCTTCAGCCTTTTCGTTATCTCCTCGACTTCATGATCTTTGAACTCGCGGGTAATTGAAGACCCATGTTGATTTATTTCAGCTGGTCGAAAAAGAGGTACAGTGCTCGTGAACGTAAGTCTCACTGCGGTTGCGAACAACGGGCAGTGGCGATCAAAAGAGAACGTGGTAAAAACCAAAAAAAATCCAATTTGGAGGAGTAACATCAACATCTTCATACAGCTGTTTTTTTATTACCCAATTTCGAGCTGAAGAATTAATAGTTTGACAAGCTACGATAAATTTCGTGCGGAACAAATGGAAATGATAGATGTTAGTACAATAATAAGCAATACCTTGTACCAGTACCGAGATTGAGATAGAAATCGTTATATAATCAATACTACGCAACACAAACTACTACACAATTTTTGGCCCTCCAGTTCGACACACAGCCCTGCTACTTGTGAGTGCAACTCTTGTAGGGATTGGTACTGTTGTCAATACGATGAGGCAGCTTACAAACTACATTCAGGAGGGTTCTTGGTACTTAAGTACTCAACGTGCAAAAATGCAATACATTTACAATTTGTGTCGGCCGATCTCGATCGGACTTCGAGAACATTTCAATCAAAGCATTTAAAATTGCCTCCGGAACCGGGAACCAACAGTGAAGATCCAGCGGATCCTCGATAAGATCTGATCCACCAGGCCACAAGATCGTGAATTGTAGGGGAACGAGGCAGTGATTTTCGATCACGATCTTGCACGGAAGCGATCAACACATTTTTGTTTTGAAATCATCCCAAACGAGTTTCTCTTGCGGTTTGAGTAATAAAGATCTGCGAAAAATGCAACTGTGCATGAAAGCCGCACAGGATGACTTTGAACTTTTGCAGCCGCCACGCACAAATATTACGGCACAACATTCTGTTTTCGGATCACAACATGCGGAATCATATGACAACAACATAAATTTGAACAGCGTGAGGCGCAATGTTGCTGATCCGGCCCGGATCGGTATGGGTTCTAGTTGGCCCGTTTCCCAGCATTTTTTTCTAGAATGAATCAATCAATCAATCGTTCTTTAATGCACTAGCCTTTGTCTATCACGAGCGGAAGATTTCTCTAACTCTCACGACGGAACGCGCGACCAGTGTGCGGGCCCGACTTTTCACGCTGAGAAACCGCACACGCACAGATTGTGTACGGCCCACCTGGCAAGAGCCCACCGGGAAGACCCGAAGATCAAGAGCCCAGCAGGAAGCCCGGCAGCTAACAAACGCTAATTGATCAGGTGCGTATCCGGCGCAGTGAATCAATGGGGCCGATCATCATCGGTTCGGATCTAGGGCGCGATTCGAGCAGGTTCTGCGCCTTTGTCCACAATGTTTCTCCTTGTCAAGTCGTGATAGAAGAGGGCACTTCAAACTCTAAAAGGAAATTGCGAGACAAAGTAAAGGGGTTAAAAATACACTAAAAATAGCAAGGCTCTTCTCTGCTTTTGTTTTTTAAATTCACATAATAGGCTTTGTTGAAGTTTGCTTAAAGGGTCATTTCTAGAGCTGTACGTAAGCATTTTTGATTTGGATCAATACTACTTGCTGCTGAAACTTTGACTAAACCTTCAAAAACATTTTTCATGGACTACAGCCTCTTGCCACGCCTCACTATCAACTTCTTCTCTTCCCCTGCTTCTTAACTCCAGCCACTGACCCGGTACGTGGTTCTGGTTTTAACTTCCTTAAAAATCATCCCCCTCGAATAGGTAGAGGCTCTTCCGGCAATTTGGTATAGGGCTGTAAAATTCAAGGCAGAAGCTTATAGCTTGATCTGTACACGTGAAGCTTGGAACTAGATCGGGACTTGTTACTTTTTGCAGGTTTTTCTTGTAAAATCATACAATAGTGGACAAAATAGATGTTCCGCCCGTGGTACGACACGGCTCCCAAGCCGGGCGCGAGGCGCCAGGCACTGTGTCTAGGCATCCGAGGAGCCACGCCTTCCGCGCCACAAGGCGGCGCAAAACCTCGAGGCAATGAGGGCGCATGAACGGCACATCGAAGGGGCTGCGTGCCCCATTGATTTCCCCGAAACCCGGCGCGCCAGGGCTTGGCAAGCCACCGCGCCCCGCGCGCGCGGTTCGACAATGAACGCCGGAAAGCCTCGCGCCTGCCCCTGCGCGTCGGGGCGCGGCGGCGCGGGGGGAGGGCGTGGCGGCAGCCATTGCCCCATTGCCCCGGCTCCTGCGTGGGCGACGTACTCCGCCATGTAGGCGCAATATAATACGTAGGCGCAATGTAATGCGTGGCCATGGAAGTGCACTCAGTGTGGTCCGAACGCTCTGCAGTATGGAGCCCGCAAGCGCTTACATTGCTTGTCGTTAGCATGAGTTGCCACACACATGAATTTGGAATGCGGGAGTAGCAAAAACAACGAACGGGGGGGGGGCTTACGCGTCTCGCATTACAAACTCGGCACAGACTAAAGGCTGCCGCGTGGTGACTGACACTGAAGCTGTTGGCAATTTTGCATGACAGAGCATGTGACGGCAAACAGTGCAACGCTTGAGAGCGCCATACGTAGCCGGGGCGAAAAGCGGCGCGAGATTCTGCAGGAACTTGACAGCCTATCCAGTGCAAATGTGTCTGGATCTGGAAAGATGCAAGTCTTCAATCATGCGCATTCTGGAACAGACAAAAATCTGTGCTGCTGTTGCATGATTGTCAGCTGAGAAATATATACAACGCGCTGGCTGTGTTTGCTGAGGTGGGCACTTGCAATGCACACTCAGACTGTCAAGCTCTGTACGCATTAAGAACGACCGTCTTGCAGATGCAAAAACTGCATAAGCTACGCGCTGGGCTTATTTCCTTCCAGCAGAGGGCACAGACGCACACAGTTGCACTTGATACCGTTGACGGCTTCGCAGCCTCGATGTCCCTACGGGGAAACGCGGCGAGGCAGCGGACTCTTCCTGGCTGGAGACAATCAAAGCGCCACGGAGCCCCGAAGAAAACGAACCATCGTCGCGCGCAACGCGTTTGCCGGACTTACGCGTAGTGAGATCTTGTCTCGCAACTAGCTTTTTCAGGCTCCGATTGCTGATAACTTCAAATTTGTATTCGGTGATGGTGACTGCAAAAACAGAGAAGAATCTAGAAAGAAGATACTGCTTGAGAAACAGGACGTCGAAACGAAACAACTCTGCGTCTAGTGTAGATCGTCACAGCGAAGCAAAGTCTCAACCAGGATGCTGCTTTTCTTCTGCGAATGCAGCAATAGTCTTCTAAGTGGAGTCTTTGACTCTCTTTTCGCTCGCAAACACCCTCCTTGCGCACGATTGGAAAATACCTGGATGAAATAGCGCCTCAGCTCGTTGACCAACGTTCTTGCCCGGAACCCGCTCTAATACCTTTCTGACTTGGAGTGCGGGCAATTCCAATTGCGTTGCTTGCAACGAACACGAAGACTAAGAGAGACTCTCTTGCTTTATTTCCAGACGCGCCAAACTTCTATCCAAATGGACTTAGTGACGAATCCAAGGGGTTTTCATAGATTATCCGAAGATGGGACGTGCCCGCACGGGATCCGCTCTAAAAACTCATATAGTACGCCTTTTGCAGCCTTATTTCTTGATGTGGGCCGATTAGTTTTGATAGATTGGTCGCCTGCTTCTACTTGAACGCCTACTTCTACTTGAGCTTGAATTTGAAATTAAACTGATTCATATATAATTTTTTGGGTACTGGAGACAAATATAATGAAAAAACAGATTTTGCAGTAACGTTGTGTTGTACCTGTAGCTCATTGCTACAGGTTCTTTGAAAATTTCAGTGTGGACTACAATGATATTCAGTGTAAGACTTGCGTCTACTTCGAAGACGAAGAGTGCGGTCTCCCAGCTGTGCCTCAGCGAAAGTCCGCACCGTTCTCGCCAGTCGTGGGCCGGCTACTTGAGATTTTTATCAAACTTGTTGTTGCGCAGTCTCTGAACCACGGCACAGGTGAAGAGGATGAGTGATCTAGCTGCGGACGACAGTACGCAGGCAGAAAAAAATACAGTGCACATGGAGACGACCGCCACCGCCACGGCGTGCCGCTTCTTCAAATAAAACTGGTAGGTGCTTATTTCTTCTTGCCGTTATTT
This sequence comes from Amoebophrya sp. A120, assembly GCA_905178155.1. NCBI lineage: Eukaryota > Dinophyceae > Syndiniales > Amoebophryaceae > Amoebophrya > Amoebophrya sp. A120. Next base: position 34,397 of record CAJINV010000023.1, on the reverse strand, counting down.
TTCTTCACCACATTCCCCGTTTTCGCTTTCGCGACCGCAGAAGACGAGGAAGCTGAAGAAGCAGATCCAGACGCCTTCTTCGAGCCCATTTTTGTGGTAGAAGAGGACGCGGCCACGACTGGGGCAGATCCGGGTCCAGACGATTTCTTCATGCTCATTTTTGTGGTAGAAGAGGACGCGACCACGACTGGGGCAGATCCGGGTCCAGACGATTTCTTCATGCTCATTTTTGTGGTAGAAGACGGGGCGAAAGCAGTAGCAGATCCAGCCGGTACTTTTTTCATACTAGTTTGGTTCACGGCCATTTTCGCGGTGGAAGACGAAGAGGAGGACGAGGACGAACCAGCTGCAGCGGCTTTCTTCATTTTTGCAGTAGTTTTTTTCATTACCTTATGTTCCTTGATGGTGTTCTTCTTCAAAAAATATGCATGTGCAAAGACATCGCCCAGCGCTCACAACTAGCACGCATTGCACGGACTATTCAGAAAACCAAATGGAAAATCTGTCATGCAGAGTATCTCTTGCAATGAGTGCGAGCGGCGCGTCACGACTGTTGCGGCGGATATCACCGAACTCCTCCCCGCAGCGACATTCGTTTTGTTTCCAGTTTTCGCACTGCTAGCTGGACCCGAGCTGCCAGTGCTTGCCTTGGCTGCGTTTTTGCTACCTGGTTTCGGTTTGGGTTTGCCAGATCCAGAACCCTTCGCGGAGCCAGACTCGTTACCTTGAGATTATTGTTTCATGATCAGGATTGGTGGGATGTTATTACAAACGAACCAACTCACGCGGATGTCGCCAGTAAGTACTACGTCGTGATCTTGCACTTGCGTCGCAATTTCTTCAAGTGCTACTGCCATTGATTCAGATTTCTACTGGTAGTTGTGAAAAGCGAAGTCTATAATATTGGAAAGTCTGTTTGAATGGAGATAGATCAAGTACATGGACCTGAATCAGAATAGTAAATGCCAACGCACTTTTTATATGGCTTGAGTCAAGATTTTTGTTTTTGTTCAGATTTGGGCTTTTACCTTTCGCTCCGGTATTGTTGTTTCCACCTTTCGCGCCGGACTTGGTACTGCCACCTTTCTATCAAATGCAAACACGTCTGGGTCTGGAAACTTGTTACGCAAGTGAATAACTCCCCCTCCCCCTCAAAATATTAAGTTTTGAATATTTATTTGGTTACCAAATAATGCACTTTTATGTCACCAAATATATACATTTTCGCGTCATCAAATCTTGCACATTTCGACTCCAAATGCGCAGCGTTTGCGTTGCTTTTTGTGCGACCAAAAGCGTCCTCGCACAGGTTTGCAGTCTGTCGTCAACATGTTGCGAAAGCTAATCAAGACGCTATAGGCTCACTCCCCCTCACCAAAGCTGCCCACTCCCCCTCATGAGGGGGAGTGACCCTATAACATCGTGATTACCCATCAAAATGTAATATTTTTTGTGGCTTTTTTGCGGCTCGCAGATTCGAGCTCAAAAAGTCGCTGATTTGAATGACAAAAAGTGGCTGATTTGAATGAAAAAGTGAGTACCTTTTTAATTTTTTTCTAGGAGCTAGACTGCACGCTATGGGCACGATTTGCCGGGCCCAAAACACTGCTAGTTTCGCTAATCACGATGCTATGGGCTCACTCCCCCTCACCAAAGCTGTCCACTTTCCCTCATGAGGGGGAGTGAGCCCATAGCATCGTGATTAGCTATCAAAATGTAATATTTTTGGGGCTCATTTCTGAGGTCGCTAAAAAGTAGCGGATTTGACAACAAAAAACCTCGCGACTTGGCGAGCATTTGCCAGAAGTCTGGCAACTTATCA
>CAJINV010000023.1:0-17582 GCA_905178155.1 Amoebophrya sp. A120 | reverse complement strand
CGCCCCTTCCGCTCGACCCCCGGGGGGTCGAGCGGAAAGAAACACCAGCACGCCGGAACGGGTTCCCGCCCTGTTTCCGGTGTAAAAGTGGCCCAGGAAGGTTGGCGCCCCTTCCGCTCGACCCCCGGGGGGTCGAGCGGAAAGAAACACCAGCACGCCGGAACGGGTTCCCACCCTTTTTCCGGTGACAAAGTGGGCCAAAAAGGTTGACCCCCCTTCCGCTCGACGCCCGGCGCGTCGAGCGGAAAGAAATACCAGCACGCCGGAACGGATTCCCACCCTGTTTCCGGAGCGAGGTGCCAAAATGGAAAAAAAGGCTTCACCCCCATCCGCCCGACGCGCCAGGCGGAAAGAAACGCCAGCACGCCGGAACGGGTTCCCGACCTGTTTCCGGTGTCAAAGTGGGCGGCCAGCAAGGTTACTCCCCCCTCCGCTCGACTCGCCGACGGAACGGGGTATGGGCCTGCTCCCTGAGCCAAAATGCGTTTGCGGGGGTAGGCCCATCTTCCGCTACTTAGACACACATGGGAAGGAGAAAAATAAGAAGGGCCAGGCTCTCGATTCCATATAAATACTTTTGAGACCGGCGCTGATTAAATTGATGCTGACGAACTTTCTTTCAGTAGCTGTGGCACAACACGGCGGGGCGTTCGTGTTTGACAGTAACAATGTAAAAATCCAGACGCACTTCCATTTGCAATCGATACGGAAGGGGACCTAAAGGGGATCTAGGTCCTCGCTCCGCGCTTTTTGTAGCTGTGTTTCCTGCAACTCGTGAAACTCGTGCCGTGCCAGTTCTTGCCCGGTTGGATCGAGTACCGCAAGCAGTCGGCGGCGTCCACTTCCGGTTTCGCGCTCTTCGTCTTTGATCCACGCATCCTTTTGCTCCACGATCTCCAGCAGCAGGTCACCCCCATTCGGCGCTGCCAGCAGGCGGTCCAGTGCCATGGCGGTGAATTTCTCATGCTCGCGCAAGGTTGCCGCTGGTACGGCCATGTCCGGCTGTTCCCGTTCGTGTTTGTTGAGCGCCTCCCCCACGAAGGGTTTGGTGTATGCGAGCTCATGCAAATCCACCGTAGTTTCGTCCGCCACGAAGATCGCCGATCCAAAGTTGATATGCTTTTCTCAAATCTTTACACTCCCAGCTGTAGTTGCATGAAGATGTGATGCAAATTTACTAGCCCCCTCCACGCGATCATCACCCTACTTCGCATGACAAGTTTTTGGTGCGCTTAACAACACGGAACTAAGTTTGTACTGCAAAACCCGGAATCTTCCCCCCTTCAGTTTTGTTAATCTTGCGTCACCTATGCATCGCAATAGTTGAGATTTCAGAGCGCAAGAACGCTTGAGAGCCCCATACTCGATCAACCGCAATTGGTACCCGTCGGCCCCGTATCAAATGTAAACTTTCCCTGGTTGGTCTGGAAGTTGAGCTGGATGAGTGAAACGAAAAAATAAAAAACTCCCCTCACCAAGCATGAGAAGTTTATATCGTGCGTTCTCGTGGTGCAGCTACCTAGCTATCAACACGCGTTTTACATACATACTACGTTATTTTGGTCTGGAAAAAAAAACGCATTTTCAGGACCAGTTTGGAAGCAAGACAAGCCCGATAAGCTCTCCATTACCAGCATTACAGGCCCAAACAGGTTTCCAGCTGATACTTCCTCACGCACGCAGACATTCTCGGCCTTGTGGTCCATGTGGAGAACACGTATGCAGTGTGAATAAACATTCGGAAGATCATTGCGCAGTAAAAATATGAACACCTATGTGGTATTTTGATGTCTTCATATTCATAAGTACTTCAATTATAACTATAATCCTTGCATCAGTTTATCATTGCCTGTGCTCTACCTCTACCACCACCTCCTCTGCTTTTTATGGTTGTAAAGCGGAGTAACGGAATAACGCCAAGCCGGAAGGGGGCGGTAAGGATGAACACCGGTCAGCCGAATGCAAACGCAAGTCGTATATGCATATGGTACAAAAGCTGGATCAAATTAAGCGCTGAAGACAGCTGATCTTGCCGCCGACCCTGAGAAGTTTGCTTGTTCATAGCTCTCCTTCCCCACACGTACGTCAACGCATCGCGAAACTGGGCTCTCAGCCGCTCAGTCTTGCCTCGAAAAAAACCCGAAATAAATCGCGACAGGAGGCTTGCCCCGCAGTAAGAGCAAAGCTATGAAATGCAAATCAATAATTAGTATGCTAATCCTAGTAATCCCGGTCTGGAATTCTGAGGATATATTCAGTCGTCGATGCGTGAAAGCCTGGTCAGTGCAGCCAACCAGGACAACTTTTCAGCATGAACGCTTGCTCATGCGCAGCGCGCACTACCGAGTGAGTTTTCACATCCCAGATGAAGCTGCACAACTGGTGTTCATCATGCAACAAAGATTTGGCAGCTATGCAAGGCCAGCATCACAACTTCCATTTTCCCAGACCCAGATCTAGAGAATCTACTATTTTTCTTAATTGCAGTGGATAATAGTCATCCAAGTGAAAATCTCTTTGAGTCGCTGCAGTCACGCCTCCAAGTGCACGTCGGCAAGACATGCTGTAACTTTGCGAACGCATTCTCGTTGCAAAGCAACATGCAAGAAACTACAAAACGAAATCGTCAGACAGCAGCTCCTTGTTTTGTGAACACTTCTGCTTGATCTTGACTCATCAAATTTTCGTTGCCATAGTTGAAAGCGCAGGTGCGATATGGATTAGAAATATGTCTGGATCCGGAAGCTTGCATTAAGGTTCGGGATGCAGGTAGGCACGTTTTCCCCCGGCCATGCAATACAGATTTTTGTATCGACCAGTCCTAGCATCACAAACTCGGACACTTCCAGACCATGTTGACACATTTGCAATGCATATTCTCCACGTCAAGGTCGATCAGCACGACGATTGCGCGGCGCTGTCGTTTTTCATCGCCTTCCATATGACCTTCTCAGAAGATGAAGGAATATCGACCGGAACAAGTTTTTGGCGCAGACGAGAGGGAATGAGCTGCAGTGGTTGCCTACCGTAGACGCCACCTGTCTCCTTACTCAGCATGACAAATTTCCGGAGTCATAAAAAACCGCATCTAGATTCATAGCAGGCTTGCCAGCACAGCGACTTGCTGCTGCTGCTGCTGCTGCCACCTAGAGTAGACTTTCTTCTTTTATTTGCCACTGATGCAAGACAGATTCGGGGTCTACTCTCTAGCTGTTCCGATTGAGATTGTCCTTCCTAACCGCTGAACAGGCCATATTCATCCAGCTTGTCGACGGCTTTGTCTAGCGACAGCCTCCGCATAGTCCCGACCTCCTTGGAAAACTGCTTCTGCGTCGCTACCCTTTTTTGGACGGCAACGGGGACAAACCTCCCGCGCTGGACTTGGTCGAACCGCACGACGTCATTCCCCCGGGTCACGGGTGTCCATCGCCGGGCGCCCGCGTTGGTCTTCTGAATGCCACCGAGAAAATCGCTCGCCAGCCGCAGAGCTTCATTGCGTTCCTCTGCGTTCACCAGTGCAACACGGGTAGACGGGAGAAAGTTATGGTAGCAGCTCGTCTCCGGTCTGGAGGCCTGCTGTATGGAGTACTGAAGCGTTACACTTACATCATTGTCAACTGTTACAGAAATTTGTAATCCAAGAATAGAAGCACCAAAACCAAAAGTGAAGGGGGGGGAGGGTGCATGCGAGGACTCTTGCATCACAAATTCGGCGAAGGTATCAATGCTGTTCAGTTCTTCAAGAGGGAGTTTGCGATGCGAAGTAGCGTGATAGATCGCGTGGCGACTTTTGGTAATCGTAATTTTTCAGCATGGCAAATTGTGTATACAGTTACAGGTGGGAGCGCAACGCGTGAGGGTCCCATATGCTGCACGACCAGGCTCGAGCCGGCGAAGACGCGTACCCAGGGTAAAAACATCTTCGCAGCCACACTATTGCAGGTTTTGCAAGTTAAAAGCCTGGCCTGCTCGAAACAGGAAGGGGCAGCAAAGCTGCCACGCATGAATCTTGAATGTTCTACGCGTGCGCGCCCCCTACTATCGTGCTGCAAAAGTGCTCAAGTGTGACTGAGGTGGTGCCTCTCCCTCGGATAACCCTGAAGCAAATGCTACAAACCCGATAGCCCTGCAGACCTTTCTCAGCAAAGCCCGAGCTTTTTGCTGACTTCCGCTGCCGCGCCGCTATGAAGCCGCATGAGGCCCCTATGGCTTGCGCAACTGGCCCAATGATCTCAATTGGATCGGCTTTGATTTCAGGCGGGAGACCAATAAACGCCTCGCCAATGTATGAACACCGTTGGAAAAGAGTCGGCCTCGCTCTGATTAAAGACCGCGCGCGACATGGTATGCGCAAACTTGTGCCGCGTAACATCGCCGAAGGAAAAAGAAAACGCAACGGAACCGCCAGCGGCACTGCCTTGCCTGGCATGGGAGAGGGCCGGCCGCTGCCTTGCCGCTTTTGCAACTGCGCGCGCGTGCGCACTTCGCAGCCCCCCCCCTTGCGGCAGGGGGGACCGTCGTAGCATTTCCGCTTTCGGTCTCCCGGGCGGTTTCTTACCGTTCCGCCAATTTTGTTTGCGAAAATTCCATCCCCTGGGCCAAATAAGAAAACCCAAGACACCCCTTGGCATTTTCCTTAGCTTGCTTGCAACTGCCGAAGGCGGGGAGGGAGGCAACAAAGAAACCAGGGCCCCCGCCGTAGCGTTTCCGCTTTCGGTCTCCCGGGCGGTAGGTTTCTTACCGTTCCGCCACTTTTGTCTGCAAAAATTTCATCCCCTTGGCCAAATCAGAGAACACGCGCTAACCTTTGGCAATCTCCTTTGCCGGGCGGGAAGGGAGGCGACAAACCAGGGCCCCCGGCGTAGCGTTTCCGCTTTCGGGCTCCCGGGCGGTTTCTTACCGTTCCGCCCCTTTTGTTTACAAAATTTCCATCCCCTTGGCCAAATCAGAAAACCCGCGACGCCCTTTGGCAATTTCCTTTGCTTGCTTTCAACTGCCGATCGAAGGCGGGACGGGAGGCAACAAACCAGGGCCCCCGCCGTAGCATTTCCGCCGTCGGTCTCCCGGGCGGTTCCTTACCGCTCCGCCTCTTTTGTTTGCAAAAATTCCATCCCCTTGGCCAAATCAGAAAACCTGCGCCGCCCTTTGGCGATTTCCTTTGCTTTCAACTGCCGAAGACGGTCGGGAAGGCAGGCAACAAGCCAGGGCCTTCGCCATAGCGTTTCCGCTTTCGGTCTCCCGGGCGGTTTGTTACCGTTCCGCCACTTTTGTTTGCAAAAGTTTCATCTTCTGGGCCAAATCAGAAAACCCGCAACGCCCTTTGGCAATTTCCTTTGCTTTCAACTGCCGAACGAAGGCGGGAAGGGAGGCAACAAACCAGGGCCCCCGCCGTAGCCTTTCCGCCCTCGGTCTCCCGGGCGGTTTCTTACCGCTCCGCCACTTTTGTTTGCAAAAATTTCATCCCCTTGGCCAAATCGGAAAACCCGCGAGGCCCTTCGGCGGTTTCCTTTGCTTTCAACTGCCGAAGACGGGAAGGGGGGGCAACAAACCAGGGCCCCCGCCCGCCGTAGCGTTTCCGCTTTCGGTCTCCCGGGCGGTTTCTTACCGCTCCGCCGCTTTTGTTTGCAAAAATTCCATCCCCTTGGCCAAATCGGAAAACCCGCGAGGCCCTTTGGCAGTTTCCTTTGCTTTCAACTGCCGAAGACGGGAAGGGGGGCAACAAACCAGGGCCCCCGTCGTAGCATTTCCGCGCTCGGTCTCCCGGGCGGTTTCTTACCGTTCCGCCACTTTTGTTTGCAAAAATTTCATCCCCTGGGCCAAATCAGAAAACCCGCGGCGCCCTTTGGTAATTTCCTTTCCGTCCAAGCAACTGGCTGCCGAAGGCGGGAAGGGAGGCAACAAACCAGGGCCCCCGCCGTAGCATTTCCGCTCTTGGTCTCCTGGGCGGCTTCTTACCGTTCCGCCAATTTTGTTTGCAAAAATTTCATCCCCTTGGCCAAATCGGAAAACCCGCGCGGCCCTTTGGCAATTTCCTTTGCTTTCCACTGCCGAAGACGGGAAGGGGGGCAACAAACCAGGGCCCCCGCCGTAGCGTTTCCGCTTTCGGTCCCCCGGGCGGTTTCTTACCGCTCCGCCACTTTTGTTTGCAAAAATTCCATCCCCTTTGCCAAATCGGAAAACCCGCGCGGCCCTTTGGCGATTTCCTTTGCTTTCAACTGCCGGAGACGGGAAGGGGGGCAACAAACCAGGGCCCCCGCCGTAGCATTTCCGCCTCCGGTCTCCCGGGCGGTTTCTTACCGTTCCGCCGCTTTTGTTTGCAAAAATTTCACCGCCTGGGCCAAATCAGAAAACCCGCGCCGCCCTTTGGCAATTTCCTTTGTATGCTTTCAACAGCCGAAGGCGGGAAGGGGGGCAACAAACGAGGGCCCCCGCCGTAGCATTTCCGCTCTCGGCCTCCCGGGCGGCTTCTTACCGCTCCGCCACTTTTGTTTGCAAAAATTCCATCCCCTTGGCCAAATCGGAAAACCCGCGACGCCCTTGCTCGATTTCCTTCGCTTTCAACTGCCGAAGACGGGAAGGGAGGCAACAAACCAGGGCCCCCACCGTAGCACTTCCGCTGTCGGTCTCCCGGGCGGTTTCTTACCGTTCCGCCGCTTTTGTTTGCAAAAATTCCATCCCCTTGGCCAACGCAGAAAACCCGCGGCGCCCTTTGGTAATTTCCTTTGCTTTCAACTGCCGAAAGCGGGAAGGGAGGCAACAAACCAGGGCCCCCGCCGTAGCATTTCCGCTGTCGTTCCAATTGAGACCATTGGCGCAGCTACGTAAGCCATGCTGCATGTCCGGAGCAGCGTGTATCCCGGCAGGATGTGGAACTGCACCAAAGGGAACCCGAGGGCCTTCGCGTCGGCGTAGAACGTGAAATCCCTGCCGGACCCGGGGCCAATCGCCGCGCCGAGTGGCTCCATGACGGCCTTTCCGATCTCGTCCGGCGGGAAATCCCAAAGGCCGCTCTCTCCGTCCTCCGCTACCCCGCATCGCTCGCTGAGCTGGGCACCTAGGTTCTTCAGCCACTTGAGAGCGACGCTGCACTGTGTGGCCATTTCTATTTTTCCGGAACCGCCGCGCACAACTTCTACGTCGAAGTACGACTTCTTACTGGTTTTTGCAAGCCGGCAGAAAGTATGAATTGCAAATAGATACTATAGATCTGGGTCTGGAAGAGTTCCAACTTGTAATGCTAAAATTCTCGAGCGGATAAAGACTTAAAAAAAAATCTGTGTTGTGTGAGTGCCGAAAGCTGCCCAACCGTTGTTGCACAGATAGCGAATTTCCAATGCACAATAAGGGGCATCAAACAAGAATAAGAAAGCTTCGCAAATAAAACTGTATATGCTTTGCGAGCATTCCAGACACCTATAATAAGTGTCTCGAATGCAGCACGCAGCAAAGCTATCTGCAGCTGTAGAAGGTGCATGACAAACACGCGGACTCTTCCAGGCCCAGACATGTCTACATTTGATAGAGAGGAAGCAGATACGAGAGTAGGTGAAGTGTTTGCGCCGTGTCCTTGTCCTCGACCTCCCCCTGCGTCTCGTCCCCTTCCGCACCATTGTTATGCACTGCGCAAGCTGCATGTGCATCAATGTGGTAGTACAAATTCCAACGACATTGGATTTCATATGAAGGAAATTGTAGCAAAACGAAATTTTGAAGTGCCGGTTCGGCTATGGCACTGGTAGAAACGAGACATATCATGTTGCAGTACTGGAATTTAATCACATGCGATACTGCAGTTGCACAGGATACTCGCGGTCGGCCAGCATTTCTCCTAATAGTGGTTTCCCGGGAAAAAGTTGTGTCGGTGTAACATGATCACCAAGTTGTCTTGCTTGGTACCAAAGGGTTGTTCTCACGCAAAGTTAGTAACAGAAGACCTGGCGTGTGGACGTAGCTCATGAAGTAGCACGAACACGACGATGCCTATCCAGCATCACAATAAAATTGGAATGTCCTTGTCGGTCGCATTCGCATATTAGGTCCTCCTGCAATACAGATTTCCGTATACAACGACACTGCGTTTGTTCCTGGATACCTGGCGACGCCGCGGATTTAGCACCACTGCCCAGACGACCAACTTCGCTTCCGGTGTTTTTCGGTAGCAGGGCGCCGACTATCCAAAAAAAAAAATGCCACAAACACACAGCACTTTCGCAGATTGAGCAAGAGCAACACGAATGCCTGCAATCGCAATGCCGATGTTGCAGAAGCAGATACCAGTTGTAATTGAATGAAACGATCATGATTACAATAGGCTCGCAAGTGTTCCGGACATCACTGAGCTCGTCTGTCATGCAGCTTTTTCTGCAAAACAATGCCCTGCAACGGCAAGTAACACTTTTATTTTGCGTGTCATACCGGAAGCTGGACCCGCACTAGAAGACGCTGAAGACGAGGAAGACAATATCCTTTGCAAAAGCGCCCCCATGCCAGAGTTGTCATGCAGATCTAGATGCTCAGAATGTGATGTGTGGTGCGGCTCTGCATGAGAGGCATTGTCTAGTAGGAGTGGCGTTTGAAAATTTGTCATGCGCTAATCAGGATAAAAGACAGGATTTTTGATGCGTTTGAACGAGCTAGGCACGACTACACTGCGTATTTCATGCTTGAGTCCTAAAGATGTTCGATTTGTCTTGCAAAGATCCCAGCTTGGCTCTGGGGTGGCGACGTTTTTACACAGGATAGATGACGCTGGTCCTTTCACAGCCGCTGCACGTGCCTTACTATTCGCTCTTCGTGCCGAGGAAACAGCCGACGATGCTGCGCTCGCGGAACCACTCGACGCTGCGAGGTTTGCTAGTGGCAACTTCCCAACACCTATGCATATGGGATTCGAAACTGCTACATTCTCAGCTGTTCTTGCTACATGAATTCGCGGCGCAGGATGAATTTAGCAGAAGTGAAAGGTGGGGGTCTGCGCGTCTTGCATTACAGGTCTGGCACGCCTCGGTCATCATGCTGTTTACCCCTTCAAGAATTTGTCATGCGAAGCAGCTTGATCGCGTCGGTCCTTATAGTAATTTTGCATACCAAATCTATCGCACTGCGACTAACCGTTGAGAGTGTAACGTTTGAGAACCCCATAAAACCGACGCGTGACGAGGGATTGTTTTTCGGAAACGCGCTTTTCTCCTTCTGCGCAGACGGCTTCCGTGCGCTTCGGCTCCTGCTACGCGACCGGGCATCCTTCTTTTCATCTTGGCTTCGTCCTTGGCGGTTGACTGGGGCCGGCTGCGATGCCGCTTTCACCATCGCCACCATTTTCCTCGCCTTGATGTTGGCTGACGCCATCTTTTTACCAGCTCCTTGGCCATCGCTCCCGTTGTCGCGCGACGGGGGGACTTCGCCTCCACCAGCTGCCGCGGATTCGTCCTGTTTGTCATTCCCAGCCCGACTGGCACCGACGCGGCAAAAGTTGCCGTCGTGATTATGTGCGCGTCCGCGGTTTCGTTCGTCACCGAGGAGAAAAATGGTTGTACGGATGGGGCTGCAATAGTAATGGACGAGGGGATCGCCGGCGTCGAGGCGTTGTGCACACGCTGGTTACTGGTGGTGTTTACGTTTACTGCGTCTGAAAACGGCAACTGCTCCTGCTCGGTTTTTAGAAGCAATGTGGCATTCGCAGTGTTGACTGCCGACAAAAATTCCTCCGGAGCTCCACCTGGGCATGTTGCGTTGTGGTCGACGGAATTCTTGCAGGTGGAGTTTTTGGATGTTTCTTTGCCGTGTTGGACCACAGGAGAAGGAGATGATGAAGTAGTAGAGGAGGAGCTGGCGAAAAAAACAGCTATGCTGCACAAAATAATGAAACTGGCAGCGAGGAGCATGTTTCGATTATTTTCTTCTTCCAGTTTCTGCTTCTGGTAGTGGTTGCTGCTCCACTCCTGTTTCTTCAGCTTCTGGAGCAGTTTCTTGTATGCGGCATGCCCTTCCGGATCCTGGTGCTCGTCTGGTACCGTATTGGGGAGGTTGATAACCGCCTTCGGTTTTCCTTTCGGTTTGACCTGCACTGGCACTGGGTCCTGCGCGCCGCATGGCAGCCAGCGTCCAAGAAGTGCCTGCAACGACGGTGGCGCCGCCTTCGGGACAGCTCCGATATTTGGCACTGCAGCCGGAGCAGGTGCAGCACCCACGCCAGCCTTGTGTTTGGCTTTGGCTTTTGGGATCGCTGCGCCACCCGGCTTTGCTTTGGCAGCTGCTGCCGCGATTCCTCCCGCCTTCGCCTTCGGCTTAGGCCCCGCCATACTTCTTTGTTTTTCTGTGCTGTGTCAGCGTTTTACGATGTCAAACAAGAACCGAAAACGGCAGCTCTCTCGTGCTGTTCTTGTGGTGCTACCTAGTGTCTACTGCCACAGATAGGTGTTCGTGTTGCGTCATCAAACCAGAGTCGTGGGATATGACGACCGTTCGAGAATTAATCTTCTCATAACAATTATACCGTAGTAAGCATATCATAAGTTTCGAATTTCAATTTCATTTCCAACATCGTCGTAGGAGAAAGTAAAGGGGGGAGTGGGAAAACAGTGTGCGCAGGAGCGCCGATCCTCGAACCTATATGAAGACTGGAAAATAAAGCTGGTGCTAGGTGTCTGTCTAATATAAGTCATCTGCTACTTAAACTTAATACACACCTTATGCCATTCGATTTTCATCATTTATCTTCAGTTGACATTGACATTGACATCAGTGATATCAAGAACAGAAAACCGACCGAATACCACCCGCAACGAGAGCGGCACTTTAGACAAAAAAAGAACAAACAACCGACAAGATGACGCAACTCCCATCCCTCACCAATGTGAATGTAATGCCGGTAATATCAAAAGACACGCAAGTTATCCACACACTCTGACTCACCCTGAAAGCGATGACGCGCTCGAATTTCAGACAAGTCTGAGATTGAATTTCAGACCAGAGACCTCGAATTTCAGACAGGTCGCAAACAGGCTTGGTTTCTCATTTCAGACACGTTTTTTTCGTGTTTGGCTCAACCCGGGCAACAGGGAAGCCCAGAAAACCCCCTGGCCTTCTCCCGCGGAAGCCATTTTGGCATGACAAACAACGCAGGGAAGCTGTCTGAAATTAGAAACCAAGCCTGTTTCCGCGTAGTCTGAAATTAGGACCAGCAAGTCTGAAATTGAATTTCAGACCAGAGACCTCGAATTTCAGACAGGTCGCAAACAGGCTTGGTTTCTAAATTCAGACAGGTTTTTTTCGTGTTTGGCTCAACCCGGGCCACAGGGAAGCCCAGAAAATCCCCTTGCCTTCTCCTGCGGAAGCCATTTTGGCACGACAAACAACGCGGGGAAGCTGTCTGAAATTAGAAGCCAAGCCTGTTTCCGTGTAGTCTGAAATTAGGACCAACAAGTCTGAAATTGAATCTCAGACCAGGGCCTTCGAATTTCAGACAGGTCGCAAACAGGCTTGGTTTCTAATTTCAGTCACATGTTTCCCCCCCTTGGTTGATTTCGTGTCCATTGCGCCCTCGCCGCTTTTCTGCGAGTCATCTGGCCATTCCGGTTGCGATTTCGTCGGCTCGGGGTTGTCGCTCTTCGAAGTTGGCTGTGCGTGAGAAAAGTGCAGCTCCTATGACAACTCCAGAGGGGTGTGGAGGTTTTTGCGATGCAAATTGGAGACACGCAAGTCCCCGTGCGTAGAATGTACTTAAATGTATCAGCATCACAAATTTTCGAATCGGACTGCGGCAAGTCTGGCTTTGAAAGCGCCACAACTAATATCTTCGGCATCGGTCATGATGGTGAACAGCTACATAGTGCTCAAGTTACAAAACTCGGGTCGGTTCTCAAAAGAAACGCGGCGCATTTTTCGTTCCTGTAGAAGCAGGAGCATACCTAAATTGACATTAGCAATAGCAAATAAAGAGGCCGCGGATTCGTCCTGTTTGTCGTTCCCAGCCCGACTGGCTCGAAACCTCTCGATTCCGACCGGCCGCGTGGATCACCAGGTCCAGCTTTTTGAAAACCTCGTATGAACTGCAAATATCCCTGGATGTTTGGGAGGACGCAAACTTGTGATGCTGTTTTTGGATTCCAAAAAAATGTGTATTGCAGCATGACCAGCAAGAGAAGTTGCCCAGTTTGTGCTACGCGGGGACGGCATTTCTCATGCGGAATAAGCATCAGGAAGCCCCGTAAAAATCTGTGATGCTAGGACTTGCATTACAGACATCGTGGGTCACGCAAAATATGCATGACAAACATGGCGATGGATCTTGCAGACCCAGACATATTTACATTTGATACCTCGCACAGCCGCCCAAGGTCTCGGACGTCTCCGAGCACAAAATCCAGAACATCTTTTATCCTGAGAAAAAACGTGCCCACCACATCATAGGTTTTTCTTGTATTGCAGAAACAGTAGGGAAATCCCTTATGAAGTTTGGCTGTGATGCATTTTCACGCATGACAGACAGTTTGGTATTGCAAAAATGCGCATGAGTGATCGTGACGAACTTTTTTTGTTTGATAAGTCTACTTCAGGTATATCCTGAGTACTAAAACGTCTCCACAAGGACCGCGTAGTCAAGAGGGAAAAGATCTGCTAGACGCGGCGGGGTCTTGGAATCGCATCAGAAGAAGGATCTTCAAAAGCTGCACGAACAACGACCCATGCCAGAACGGGGGTAAACACCACGAGGCGGTTCGAAAGTGAAATTGTTCTTTCAACCAACATTACAAATGTAATCTTTTTACGTACAAACAACATCGCCACATCAAGTCCATTATTCTTACGCCCCCAAGCGGGCAGATAATTCTTATCTGACTGCAACTCCTTACAGCAAGAAACACCTCATTTGTGATGTACGCAAATCTTTAGCATCGGAAGTTTCGATTTTGATATGGGAAATAGAGGAGATGCCTCACTTTGATAAGTATCTTGAAAGTAATAAATATATCTAGTAGTTTGTGTGCAGCAGCAGCTGAGCAAGCTGTCTCCCTCACTTTACAACATCGCGTCGCAGGTAGCGACCGCATTCAAGCGCAGAGGGCTCTCGGTTATCGTGAGGAAAAATCCCCCCTCCCCATATCGAAAAGGAGGCCACAGAAAATTTGCAATGCTGATTTGTGACCACAAATCGTCTCTGTCTTGCAAGAAGGCAACCCCCCAGGCTGCTCCGCATTGTGCGCGCGGTTTGTGATGCTGTTGGACCTACAGTGTGGACATTTGTACTGCTAGTGGCCTATGTCACAACCTCGCTGCCCAGGGTTGGCATGTGCCTGCAGTCCTCCATTGCAAGACAGAGCTGATTTGTGTAAGCAAATCCAGCATCGCAAATCTACCTTTCGATATGGGGAGGAGGGACTTTTGCTTTTGATATCGGTGACGCGGTCGGGACAACCGGAGAAGTCACTCGGACGCATATGCATTGCAATATAGCCTGCTCAGCTGTTACAATCTCAAACGTTACAATAGAATATGGAAATCCGGATTCGTCCTGTTTGTCATTCCCAGCCCGGATTCGTCCTGTTTGTCGTTCCCAGCCCGACTGGCTCGAAACCTCTCGATTCCGACGCGGCAAACGGTGAAGGGCTGCTGCTCTTCCAGCAGCTGTTCACGGGACTTGGCGAATTCTAGCAGCGCTCGCAAAGCACCACACACCGCGCGTTCCCAGTCCGGTTCTGCTTGCGCGTACTCGCGAAACGCGAAAAAGATGTAGGACTCAAGCTCGTTCATACTGAGTGGGGCCACAGCCACGGGACGCCGCCCTGACCCGCTGCCCGCTTTCTTGTCCAGCATGCTCATCTCTGGCGCTGGTCACGACGATACCCCGCTTCGTATGTCTTTACACAGCCACAGTCAGGACGCGCGAAGCTGCAACAAATACAGTATACAACTGACTCACGTTCACATAAACGTATCAGGAGAGTGCGGCATCGACAACGAAACCTCTGAATGATCTTGCTTTCATCACGGCAAGATGCCGGCAGCCGTTCATCGGAAAGGAAGATGTCAACCAAGAAGTAGAATCTCTTTGTTGTATCAAACTGCAGAAAAGCAGCTCACTTACGTCACACGTACTCCTCAAAAATCGGGAAGAAAAAACAGAAAGAAACGTAGACGTTCTTTGGCCCAGAGAGCCGCGACCTCACTCGCGGGAAAAAACTTTTAAAAAAACACCGAGGGGTCTTTGAAGGTAGTTGAAGCTGGTGTTGGTGGAGAGTTTGCCTGTAAGCAGGAACACCGTGCTGAGATTAGAACCATGATATCATGTTCCCCAAATTATCAGGAAACGATCGTAAATCTTTCGATCACGTCTTTGCGCACGAGAAGTTATTTTCAAATTTTTGTTCAGAAATCCTCACAAATTGGTTTCTCATCAGCGAAAAATGCGACTGTGCATCCATAAAGCCCGTAAATAATAGATCCGGACTTTTGTAGTAATCACTACACGCAAATATATAAAGGCTAGCATTACGCTGGGATTCAGTTTGCGAATCATACCATGCGATTCTATCATGCCCGGGGCATGATAAAATCGCATCAAAAACCTCTCTTGCTACAGGTTACTGGGACAATAATCGTTATCGTATAGAAATAGAAGGGTCAATGGTCCTTGCTCACAGTTCTTGTTCTGGCCGCAAAGGTGGACTGGTTGCCGCCGTGTCGATCCGTTTCTCGGGCAGTGGTTGGTCGGACAGGAAAGGCAACAAGCGCCCGAGGATGGACGTAGAACCGCGCTGCCGCGCGTAAGCGGATGACTTTTCCAGCACTTGTTTTAAGTCCACAAGTGCCTGGCTCCTGTCGACGAAGCCGGCCCAAGTGGCGGAACTTGTGTTTGTCAGCGCGGTACCAAATTCAAATGTAAAAATGTCTGGGCCTGGAAGATTCTGAGATTTGTCATGCATGTTTTGCATGGCCCAGGATGTCTCTCTGTAATGCACGATCGCGCATCACAGATTTTGAGAGGGCTTCCGGATCCTAATGCCTACTCCGCATGACAAACGCCCACCCCGCGTAGCACAAACTAGACTCCTCTTGCTGGTCATGCATTACAGATTTTTCTAGAGCCCAAAGTTAGCATCACAAGTTCCAATCTTCCAGACCCAGACATTTTTACATTTGATACGCAGCGTCCTTCTTCTTCGCCGCGGTATCGACCTTGCAAATCTGGAGATGATTTTGCTGCATCGGGACTTCGGTCTGTAGGCCCGGATTGCTGCAAACAATTTTCGTGAGACGGTCGACGCGCTCGGCTAAATCGGGGTAAAATTTTTCCCGCAATACTTCCAGTTCTTCTTGTGTGCAAGTCCAGCAGGGCATCCGCCGCGGCTCCATTTTTCCTGTCGCGGGGTTGACTTCTTCGAGGGGGAAGCGCAGTTTTTCCAGTTTTTCCTTCGGAAACGGTGCAGGTGCGGCCACAAAAAAGTCCACGCAAAAAAGACCCACGAAAAAGTGGAGCCAAAATGTGTGAGCAAGCAGAGCCCACATTATGATAGTCGTGTCAGAAGTGCGCTCAGAGACACGAAAGAGCGAGCGACAAGAGGTTGCTGTTTCTCGTCGTACGTCAGATGCTCGAGGCTTTCCGATCCTCCCCAGGGTCACGCTGTCTTGCTCCGCAAGTTGTTCTTCTTCAGAATGAGTAGGAACGGTGGCTGAGCCTGTGTACGTGCGTAGATGTACTCGCCCCTTTCTTCGGAAACAGACGAGACCTCTATCTTGATAATGCTAGTATATTTTAAATTGAAACCGCCCAAAGGTTGTACTTAAGTACTTACGCCTGCTACTAAAAATGTCGTATCAATCAGAAACGCGTCGAGCTAGTAAAAAAGTGTTCATACGAAGATCGATCAGCAAGAAAGGTTGTATATCATTTTTTTTTTGCGGCAGATGGTTTTCGCGATGAAAGCCAAATTTTTTCGCATGGGAAAACTTTATCTTCTTTCTGAGCTTCTTTCTGAGCTTGCTGGCATAGAGAGAATAAAAAGAACACGATAAAGACAAAGGAAGTAACAGAGCCGGAGATCGCATGCAAAACGAGCCCACTGTATTTTCTGTGGAGCCTGCCGGTCCGGGCGTTATCAGACCGTGCCTAGAACGTGGCTACGCTAATGGTTATGTCAGACTCAAAACGGATCTCCTTTGGCATAAGTGCTGACGCCAGCCCTCGCAACAGCGTCGAACACAAGGGGAAGCGGTTGCCGTAACAAGTCTGTCAGAGTCAGAGACCCCTGCATCGCTTCGGAAGAACGGCACTGCGGCTTGGCACGCATGCGAGCGTGAATATGATGTACAAACATGAAAACGCATGGACGTCTCTATCTCTTCACATGATGAATTGTACAGGTCATGTACAGCTGCTTTGCCCAGTAGCGAACATCAGCGCATGTCATTATATTTCCTTTCGGCTTAAAGACGATCGAAGCCGCATTTATAAGTCTGCCGGACCCCCAAAAAAAAATTATGTGCGTGAAAATGAACAACTGTGAAAAAGACAGATAACGACTAAACACGAACTGGCGTTGGTGTCGCAGCCTTTACTTCATTATATGCACCTCAAAAATTGTACACGACGAATCGAAACTGTAAGGTATTTTTCAATAATTTCAATTTGAGTTGTATGTGTATATACGATTCGTTTTCTGTTTCAACAAGTAAGATCAGATAGCGTGCCCACTACTCCACCGCCCCTTCCCCTGGTGTACTTCATGCTACCTAGTCATCCTCCTCTGCGGACGTGCGGCTCGTGGAGGGTCCGGTGGCCAAACCGTCGCTGTGGTCGTGCTGGACGTGGGGCGCGATTATATTGCGACGAAAACTGTTCTTTTTAACCATCCTCTTCATCACACCGACACCAAGCGTCGTTACGCCATCTCAGCAAACCCGGTTGGGTTATCTCGCGGCGCAGCGACAAAACAATTATTTGCACGGAGTGGCGCTGCTGAGATAATCTCGCTTGAGCAGCACCAGCACCACTATTCACAGGCTCTTGCTGTAGATGGAGTAGGTTGACACTACTGTATAGCATGCATGGTTCTCCGTCGAGCTTTTCCTGGTTGTGAAGCTGATGCTGAAGTGAGGAAAAACGTAAAGTATAAAACAGCTTTCATCTAGATACTTAGCGTTGCTGCTCCTGGAACCATGCTCATCCGGCGACTTGGAGGACCGGAATTTCTTGGCGCGTCCGTCGGTTCCGAACATATGAAAAAGCAGAACTAGCACCCCTCTCCGCGGTTCCCCTCAAGGACATGACCAAGAAGAGCAGAGCTGAAGCCGCCGCTGATATTACTTCCACACGGAACGGCCTTCGCTCGCTCTATATTACTCCCACACGTTGGCAGTCTCTTTTGCTTTCAACTGCCGAAGACGGGAAGGGAGGCAACAAACCCGGGCCCCCGCCGCAACATTTCCGCTTTTGGTCTCCCGGGCGGTTTCTTACCGCTCCGCCGCTTTTGTTTGTAGAAGTTTCATCGTCTTGGCCAAATCAGAAAACCCGCGACGCCCTTTGGCAGTTTCTTTTGCTTTCAACTGCCGAAGACGGGAAGGGAGGCAACAAACCAGGGCCC
>CAJINV010000022.1:793171-862835 GCA_905178155.1 Amoebophrya sp. A120 | reverse complement strand
TCCGACGCGTCGGACTGCAAATGTTGGTCTACCAGGAAAATTTGTTCCCTGTGGCCACAGCGAACAAAATCTGGGGAAGAGGTTGCATTTGCAGTCCGACGCGTCGGACTGCAAATGCAGGTCCACCCGGGAAATTTCTTCGCTGTGGCCACAGCGAACAAAGTCTTGGGCTCATGCTGCATTTGCAGTCCGACGCGTCGGACTGCAAATGCAGTTTCGCGAGGGAAATTTCGTGACCTTTGAAGCCTTCACGCACATCCGTAAAAACTCCGATGTCGTGTTCGCTTGCAGAATAAAACCTACTTTTCAAAAACTCAGCGACGGTAATGGCAAACGACTTATTGTTCTAGTTCTTGATGCCCCGTATACACAGACCGTTTTCATCATCATCATTTTCTGTCAGCCCAGCATGACTACAGGTTTTCACCATCCTTCCCGCGACCGCGGCAGGGTTGCAATGGATACTGTGGACGACGACGAATTGCCAACGTTTTGCTCCTCTTCCATCCTTGACCGCAACTTGAGGAGAAACAAAGTTGGTATCAACGCGGCGTGGCCCGCGTTTAGAAACTTGCAGACGAACTCTTCCTCCTCCTTTCTGTCGGCGCCTTTTAGCGGGCGCGGTGTGTCTACTTTCGTTCCAGCAGCTGCAAAAATTTTTTCCAGCCGTTCCTCTACCAGCCGCAATTTGAACGTGTGCACAATGCAATCAATGTCGCAGATCAGCGTCGCATCCGGATCGACCACCGTCCGTAAATCCCGCTGGAAAAGGAAGTTAAAGTCCAAGAATTTTTGCGCGTTTTCCAAACCAAACCGTGATTCGACTTGTCGGAACACGTGCACCGCTTGCTCTTGATTGTGCTGATTCGCCTTTACCGTGACGAGCGACCGCATTTGCTGTTTGAAATCAGCAATTCCATAGTCCACGACGCCGTTACCGAACGATGATGCGCTTCTACTTGTTGGCGCGGCGGACCGAGATTGGGTTTCGTCAGTGTGGGCGACATGGTCACTTCCGTCTTCCTCCTCTGCAGCATGCTCTAGTTGCTGCCTCTCCAGCGCCACTTCCGCCACCACTCTGGCCCTGACGTAGAACTTCAACCGCTCTGCGATCTCGCGCACCAGCGCTGCCTCCAAAGCCCGGGTCGCAGCGCCGCTACCTTCCGGATTTGTCATGGTGGCTTGCCACGCGAGGCGATTCGTGCTGAGATGGTGGTCGAGTTTGTCGCAGCAGGGGTTTTGGCGCAGTGCGGAATCGTGGGTCGCTTCAACGGTCGTAGTGAAGCCCACGTCACTGTAAATTGCAAAAATGTCTGGGTCTGGAAGTAGATTGCAACTTGTCATGGTAAATTTGAAGCATGCAAAAATCTGTGTTGCATGAGTGCCAAAAGCTGTCCACTTTTGACCAAGTTGGAACGGAGTTTCTCATGCAGAATAGGCATGATAGGGATCATCTCACAGAATCTCTGTCATGCTACGTCCCGCATTCCAGACCTCATGGGTCATGGAAAATCTGCATGACAAGAAGTCTTTACTCTTCCAGACCCAGACATTTTTGCCTGTGATAGTCACGCCCGTAGGAGCCGAACAGGAGATCTCGGGTATTGGGGTCCTGTGCAAAAGTTATTTCGCACTCGTATTGCAATCATGCTGCATTAGCATTACAAATCTTTTTGTTTTTCTCAAGGTAAATCAGCATTACAAATTTTATTTCTCATGCTGAGGAAATTTGTAATGCATTTATACGAGTACGATACTTTTGCAGTTCATAATCGGGGTCCCCACCGCCAGTGATGTGGAGCTGCTGTTCTTGTATCAAAAGAAAAAAGCTCATCACGATCACTCATGGGCATTTGTGCAATACAAAAAACGCCTGTCATGCGTAAACATGCATCACAGCCAAACTGCATACGGGATTTCCCTTATTGTTTGTGCAATACAAGGAAAAGCTGTGATGCTAAAAAAATTTGTAATGCAAAACCTCCAAGTTAGTGACTGCGACAAACTTCTTTCTCTCCGTATGGTCGGCTACTGTACTACTATCTGAGGGACGTCGAAAAGGTCGGCTGGCGTTCTTCTCGGCGGCAGTTCTTGCTTCCACGCTGAAGTAGACCTCATTGTCAGGCGGTGAAGCTGCCAAAGGCTGCTCGAGAGTAGTAGATGAAGTGAGGCTAGTAGGAGCAAAACCACCATCTACTTCGCCCTCGTCCTCCTCCGTGGCCGCTACGATGCTGGTATCGTAAGGAAAAATCCCCTCTCCATATTGAAAGCGCATCCATCAATCTGAAAATTTGCGATGCAGATTTGTGGCCACAGATCGTGCCTGTCTTGCAAGAAGGCAAGTCCAGGCCGCCCGGCAAGTCATGCAGGCGATTTGTATTGCTAACGCTGTAGGGCCTACAGGGCAGCCGTCTACCATGCTAGGCGCCTACACCAAAAGGCCTCTACCTAGGCTTACGATCTGCATGCAGTGCTCTACTGCAACACAAATTTGATTTGTGTACTGAAATACAGCATCACAAATTTCGTTTTCGATATCGGGTGGGGGATTTTTTCACTTTGATAGCTAGCTATGGTGGCAGCGCTGTTCTTCTCGATCCAGGAGCTTGTTCCCTTGGAGGCAGATTGTGACGTGGCAGCTCCTGCACCAGCACCGTCGTTTTGTTCCCACCCGAGATCCCAGCGCTTTGAATCTTCTGTCTCTTTTATTACAATGAAAAATGCCCCCACCCCTGAACTTGGGAGCATTTGTATTGCAAACCTTTCCAAGTGAAACACTCGCCCTCTTGCCTCTATCAGCATCACAGGCTTCCAATCGTGAATAGCAAAAATTTGTATTGCAAAAGACCCCAGCAAAAACGGCGCTCGTCATGCAAGCGATTCGATACACGCCTAGACTCTGCACCAGAAAGATTCAACATACTCCTTTCATACATGACAAAAAGTTTTCATTTGGAAACTTCGCATCACAAATTTTTGCAATTTCAGGGGTGGGAGGGACTTTTCCCTGTAATATCTTTCTTATCAGAATGCTGGAGCATCTCCTCCAGAAGGGTTTCGTTGCTGTCCATAGCGCGCAGATTTTCGTCCGTCCGGCGCCATACCCGATTGTCAAAATACACGAGTTTATGACTGTGATGCTGAAGCTTTGTTGACATCTTCTTCGCAGGAGCGGCAGGAGTGGTTGTACTATCCTCAAGATGAACTGGGTCATCTTCTTTTGGTGGCTCTACGGGCTTATGAACTGCAAAAGTATTGTACTCGTATAAATGCATTACAAATTTCCTCAGCATGAGAGATGAAATTTGTCATGCGGATTTACGTTAAGATAAGGACTTGCAATGCAAGACTTGCATTTATACGAATACGATACTTTTGCACAGGATAGGGCCCACCATCTTCCGAGTCTTGCCGCGCCGCCACATCTTCGCTGTATTACAATGAAAAATCTCCCCCTCCCCATGCTCAATCGGAAACTTGTGTAGCATGATTTGTGAGCACAAATCAGCTTTGTCATGCTAGAAGGGAACAAGAGATGCGGTCTGTAGGGCTGGTTGGCGTGGGAATAAACCTTTGCATCTTCAGCATGACAGGAGGCAGCTGGAAGTGGGAAACAGCATGACAATATATGCCGGCAAACGAGGCCACAACTGCGTATCGTGGCCTTCTAGCAATACAAGTAGATTTGTGTACCCAAATCCAGCATCACAAATTTCCTTTTCGATATAAGGAGGGGGGATTTTTCCTCACAGTACGCTGTCCGCGCAAACCTGATAATTCCCCAGCACGTTCGCGACCCCCCAGCCGACCTATCAAAAGGAAACATCCTCCCCCCGCGTATCAAACTGGAAATCTGTGATGCGGACTTTGTGTACACAAATCAGATTTGTCTTGTAGAGCAGGACTGCACGCATATCCCAAGCCTCGGCAGGGGCCCCTTGGTAGGTATACGCGCCTAGCATGGCAGATATCTGCCCTGTAGCCCTCACAGCACGACAAAGCGCCTGGATAGCGTGGCGGGCTCTCTGCGACTGCCTTCTGGCAAGACAGATAGGATTTGTGGTCACAAATATGCACCAAAAATTTTCAGAAGGATGCGTTTTCAATATGGGGAGGGGGGATTTTTCCTCCCAATACGACCGTGACCCGGTTCAGCTCGTAGTGCTTCAGCTTTTCCGGCAATGTCCAGATGCGCGACAGTCGCGTGCGCATGGTGTTCTCGATCAGTTTCGGGTCGACGTGCTCGCCGAGGCAGAAAAGGTACTCTCCGTTGCGGTGCTCCATTGAGAGGGTGCGCAGAGTGGCGAAGAGGAGCCGGAGGAGTGTGAGTCGGACTTGTTCACTTGCATCCCAAGCCGCAGTGTCGATGATTTTCTGCACTGATAGTTGTTCAGGATTTTTAGCAGGCAGAGAAGAAGTAGTAGGATGCACCAGTGCATCTTCTATCCCAAGCAAGCTCCTTTTATCCAGTGCAAATATGTCTGGGTCTGGAAGAATGCGAGGTTTGTCTTGCTCGGCTAGCAAGACTATCAAGTCTGTCATGCACGTTACCCAAAAGCTTCACTTTGCTGTGATGCAGAAACGCAGTTTGCTATGCAGAATAGGCAATTACTCCAGTAACGGGCCCCCAAAACAGGAGCGGAAGAAACTTGAAAAAAACCTTAAAAAAACTTGAGCATTTTTGATTTATAGCATTGTAAAAAGTGAAAATCAAGAGGGGCGACCGGGGGAGAAAAAAAACGGACGGAACGGACGCAGTTTTGGCTTTCTGGAAACTGCAATCGCGACGGCGATTTTGAAAAACTAAACGAGGCGAATGGCTGGCGCAGATTTAAAATCGAAGGACTCGAAAGGGAAGCTTTTTTTTAATTTTATAGCATCCCAAAAACCGCATCTGTATTGCAGGAGTAGCCATTTATAATTTTCGCGCGAAGGCGCATCATTTTCAGAACTTCGAGAATGCGACGAAGGGCAGATTTTTTTTGCAAACATGGCACAACATTTCGCGAAAAACGATTTCAGGTTCTGGCGTATCCTTCTTTAATCGGGACCTAGCCACGCGAGGCGCCTCGATGCGGGGGCATATAGCAACACGGGCACGAGGGGACCGAGGTCGCAAAGTCGCTTCATCATGAGCAGCAGGAGCGAACTTTTCTGATGGCGCGCATGGGCGTGCTTGCGGGCGGGAACTTGGGCCTGGACCAGGTGACCATGGATGGACAACACGGCCCGGCTCGCCTCGCACCTGGTTCCCATGGCAAGCAAAACGCCCTTCCGGCCGATGGGGAGAGGATAGGGAGGCGTTGCTGCCAGTGTTGAAAAAAGAGAGACGCTCTCGGCATGAAAGTAATGACTTGAAAGCGTCCAAGCTGGCGCCTACCCAGCCTGGACATTGTCGCGAGAACAGAAGCTGAAGGTTGACAAAGAACTGGCCGACAAAGAATTTTTTCAAAAAAAAACGAGTGAGCTGGCTGACACAGACCTTCTCGCAAGCTATTGCGCGCGTATTTAATTATACCGGAAACGCTTGAAAGGCTGAGAAGCCGGCGTCTGGTGCTGGTGGATCCGTGTTCTTTTTTTTGTCGGCCGTGTGGTGCACGTGCACAAGGAGTAGATCCAGCGCGAGACTCTCTCTTCGCTCCTTCTGCGAAGGCACACTGGAAGTTCCATGCTTGAGATCTGGCCTTGATTCGAGACAAGAGATTGCGATCCTTTTCTGTGGGTTCTTACTTTTTTCGACCAGATTGCGAGCGCGATGATGATCTGTTGCGTGTTATATGTTTCAAAGAACTCAGCCAAGCCACGATCAAGCATGTAGCGGGCCTTTTTCCCTTCGAGCAACTTTTTTGCAGGGCCGGGGATTGAGGTGGTTCGCAGTTCCTCAGCAAAGTTTGTTCATGTTCACATAAAGCAGCTTGGGAGCAGTCTCCGTACAAGTGAACGCTTCGAATCGCAGTTCTTCAAGATCATCGCTTTTTTTGTTGTCATCCCGAACGCAGAGCCGTAGTTCGTTCTGCTTTGGAATTTTCGACAGGTGGGCGCTGCAAATAACTAGCGCTTGAGGCTCGTCTGCCTTTTTCTTGAAGATAGATTTTTCAACGCGACGCGCGCGCTACTAGATAAGCACAGTAGCGGCTTTGCGTCAACCATAATTGAGCTAGGTTGCTAGTAGGACACCATCTGTAATTGGACTAGTGGCAGTTGCGGCTGAAAGGTGCAAATAATGGTAGTCAGAGCCTGCGAATCTGGGCGCCAGCGTCCTCGCCAACCAACGACGCGCGGCCGAGCTGGAAAACATCAGATCAAGGCGGCGAACAAGACGGCTCGGCAGGACCTACTGATCACGCTCGGCACAGGGACGGCCGCCGCAGTACTTGCCACTTAGTGCAGTTGCGCAGTTGGGCACTTCTTCACACTATTGGCCCACTGGAGCACCCCCCGCCCCAGTGCAGACCTTCTAACAACTATTTCTCCGCTCCAATGCAGAAGAGTTGAGCTGACCTTCTAGCAGCTATCTATTGGCAGCGTCAGTGTGTAGCTGCTATCTTCGCCGCCCTTCGCTGATCGATCGGCGGATGCTAGTACGGGGTCCCGCCTTTTACCCTTAAGCACACCCGCGCACCAGCCTCACTGAGCAGGAAAACATACGGGGGGCGCGACCGTTCGCGCAGCATCTTCTTGCTGAGTGCCGCTAATCTTCTGACCGTACCAGGACAACCTCCGCGGATCTTGGTCGCGAACGAGAACAACCACCGCTCCTGCATCATGGCGCCGAGCTCTTCAACAGTACAGACGCCTAGCCGAAAGCTGGGCACTTCGCGGTGAAACAGCGATCTTCATTTTCCTACCTCTTGGTGAGACGCGTGGTCCCCTCGGGTCCCGCCATCGGGGCGAAGAGTTATCTTTGGGGCAGCGACCATGGTCGGGCGTGGTCCGTCGCTGGCAGGATGCAGACCTGCAAGCGCGACTTGCAAGAAGGGCGCGTCGGACAAACGTGCCGCCACCAGCGCGAAGTCAAAATTGCGGCCGTCCCTGCGTGCAGACGGCCCGGCCCGCGACGGCCATGAACGGCGGAACAGCACAACAAGCGCGAAGAGCCAAGTCCTCCGGCTCTTACCAAAAAAGCCGATCGCGCAGAGCGGCTTCCGGGGCAAAGGCGGCGGCGGGCAGTGCTGGCTGCATATTCGTCCGAACATGGGAAAGGGGCTTCGCGAGTGTTGGGTTCTTCCGGAGGAGAAAAGCGCTTTCCTGGTCCGCACCAAGACCGAGCTCGAAGGGATGATGAAGCGCGACTACAGCTGCAGGCGGCAGCTGAACTGGTTCCAGAAATCGCCAGAGACATCGCCGCGGGGGCTCTTCTATCGTCCACCGACCGGCAGCAAAGTCACAAGCCGCGTTATCGCCCGCCTCGGAGAACAGCCGTTGGGCACGTCGGGCACTAGCACAGGCGTATTCTCCTCCCCGCACAAAAAAGCGCCTCAACAGTCCCGCAGCAGCAGCAGTCGCGATCGTGGGGGCGGTCTACTAACGACAACAGCAGGACGGGACGGAACTGCAGCTCCGCCGACTTCTCCGGTGCGACTGGTCCTAGCTTCAGGTAAGCCAGTATGCCGATTCTTTGCAGAAGCAATTTAACAAGTTAAGAAGTTGCGTAGGCAGGTCGTTAAAAAACGCCTTGTTGTGTATTCGCTGGCAGATGTAGCTACTCTATTCCTATTACATATTGCGCGCGCTTCTAGATGTGCTAGCTGGCCGACCCAGCATGTCCATCCCAAGACCGAGGAGGAGGGGCTCGCCCTTCTCTAGAAACCAATTTGGCCGGCGTTTATTCTGGGGCGTTTTCAATTTCGTTCTTGCTAAAAATAACACAGACGGATTGCCAGCGGTTGGCGCTGGAGAGGAACCGTCATGCGCGGGTGAGGGCCCCGACGGTGGCTTTGCTTTCCCCGCCTCTGCAGCGAGGCACCTCTTTTTTGGAATAGAAGCGCTACCGGCCGTTCGCCAGCTGTCCCCGCCATCGTCGGCCGAGGCCGGACGAGGACCAGGCGCACCAATCGCGGCCAGCACAGCAGCGGAGCCTTCGCCGCCGATTGCAGTGCATCGTGGACGAGGTGCAGACCCCGGTGCCGGCGGTCGTTTTTTAAATCCGGAACAGACGAAAGAGTTGGCAACCATGTCAGCAACAGTAACTTTTTTAAATCCGTCTGCGACTTCTTTCTCGTCTCGGCTTAACCCGCGCGAGGAGTCTAGGCGTCAGAGCTCCAGCGCGGCGCAGAAGAGCAATAGCTGCACCTCAACAGGACAAGTTGACGCACTCCACTCGCAACAAGCTGAAACTCCTGGAAGAAAGAAGTGCGCAGAGCCCAAGAAACGCGGGGCGAAGCAGCCGGAGGCCAAAAAGGTCAGCTGCTCGATACAAATGCGGAAAGCAGCCGACGCTGCGGTGGCGCGCTTTTGCAAAAACGCAGGGCTTCCAGCAGCTGAAGGCCGCCCAGACGTCGCTCTCCGGGACGGGGATCAACAGTTTAGCAAGGGCGGCGTTCTGGGCGGCAAATATGGCGTTGGCCGTGCTCTAGCTCCCACGAGCGTGTTTGAGGTCGGCAACCTCCATTCCGAGCTTTTTTCTCCTGCAGCTCCTGGCGAGCCGGCAAAAAAA
This sequence comes from Amoebophrya sp. A120, assembly GCA_905178155.1. NCBI lineage: Eukaryota > Dinophyceae > Syndiniales > Amoebophryaceae > Amoebophrya > Amoebophrya sp. A120. Next base: position 854,179 of record CAJINV010000022.1, on the reverse strand, counting down.
TGGCAGCTTCGAACCCCGGACGAGGAAGAGACGGAGCGACCGAGGAGGCCAAACCCCGACCGAGGAGGTCGACGCGCGATTGGCGAAGCAGAAATGCAGGGCCCCGCGTACGAGTACTGCAAGTTGCAGCGCATGTGGAACCGCAGCAAGACATGCCTCTGCGCCGGGCCGTTTTACTGTCATTGCAGTTGGGCCGGTTGCAGTCGGCAGCGTGGCAAGACAACTACAGCAGCACCGCCGCCGGAGCCAGCCCACGTGAGCGTGCAGCGCGGCAAAACGTCGGCGCCCACTAACGACGCGGCACCCGGTGGCCAACTACAACTACAGCCGCGACAGCAGTCTGCTGTGCTACGGGTGGCTTCGCCGCAAAAGCAGCGATTGCCGCCTGCTTTCTACGTCTCGGCGGCAGCTCACAGCGGGAAGGCAGCGGCGATTCCATCGGACAAGAAGCCGGCCGCGCCTCATCTTCCTGCGGCCACGTCTCAAGCCCAGGGCCTGACTGAGGCTGGGCCATCACTGTACTGTGGGGGGACGGACGTCGTCACTAATGACGACGGGGCGGCTATCTCGTCTTCGCGAACAGCTGCTGCTTCAGGAAAGGCAGGGCACGAGCTGGGCGGGGACGCCAGTGATAAAAGTGACGCTGCGTCCAGCCTGCATTCCAATACGATCGGCGCAGTGGCAAGGACAAGAGGCGGAAGCGGAAGGCAGTGGCAGCAGTGCGGCGCCATCGAAAAACACGAAGATCCCAAAACGTCGCTACTTCCAGTTGCGGCGAAGCACGAAACTCGCACCCCCTCTGCTTTGCCAGGGCCTGCGCAGCCCGCAGCTGCAACAACACCTTCCGACAACAGGAGCACGCACAACAAACACCAAGCGGCGAGTATCCAGTGCAAAAGCATCGCGCTCGTAATAAGTAAGAATTGCATTGATGCATTGCGCTTTTCTTCCGCAAGGTAAAGCAGCAGTATGAAGGTAGTAGATTTATACAGGATAGACGACGACGATGATACGACGCAGTTAATTTGTAATGCAATTTATACAATACTAGTGCGCCTCTTTTGCATTGCATAGCAAGCAGCTCTTCAGGCAGGGCGGGCACGAAGGCGAAGTTGGAGGGACGGGCCGCGGCCAGTTCCTATCATGTGATACAGGCCGCAGCGCCGCACACACCTGGTTTCGCCGACGGGGACCGGGGGAAGAGCAGTAGCACTTGGAACAACCGCACCGGAAAGGTTGAGAAGCCTGCGGGGAAGCGCGTGCGCAGCATGCCCTCGAATCTTGTCGCGATTCCGGAAGACACAGCCCTCGAGCTGTGTGCGTCGCCGCCGCGTTCGCTGGTGCCGTTTGAAGCGGAGGCGGAACAACAATTCGCCGAGGCGCAGTCAAAGTTCCGGAAGATCGACTTGGAGAGCGAGCTGCGACCTGTGGGTGGAAATAACGGACGAGAACGGAGTGCAGGAAGCCCCGGAGAAGATGGCCTCAGCGCCGAACTTGCCAAATCCGCGTCAGGGCGAAGTAGTAGTGGTCAGGACTTTGACCCCGCGGAGAACGAAGACGAAGAACTAACGCAGTGCGTCGAGCGTTTCCGGGCGAGCGCGCGAAAACAAAACGAGGATCTTGCGAAACTCCAGAAACTTCTCAAGCAAGCCGAAGCAGAGGGCGCACAGTCTGCGCGCGATAAGAAGCAGGCGGCGGCACGGTTAAAGACAGCCAGGGAGAAGTGCTCGGAAATACCGCAAGCCGAACAGAAGAAGCCGAAGAGCAAGGCCGCAAAGGCAGTGGTCGCAGAGTACCGGGACGCCATGGAGTCCGACAGGCAGCAGGCGCAAATCCGGAACCGACAGCGTAACGCCATCTTGCGCGCAGCACAGCGCGTTGCGGAGCAGGAACACATGGCCAGGGTGGCTGATAGAGATGTAGCGGCCTCAATCTCCCGACTTCAGCAGCGAAGGAAGAACGCGGCTGCAGCATGGGGGGCGAAGGCGGGCTGACCGCACAGCTCCGCGAGCCACCAGGCCTGCAGTGGATTTGGGCTCGGGATAGAGGTGGCGCTCGGCCTGCATTTGGTACCGTTGCAGCCATGTGAGGCCCCGCGAAGGGCTAGAAGACGACGCTCCTTCAGCGAGGCACCAAGGTAGGCGTAGGGCGAGCACGCTTACGCGCATTGATTTACCCGCGCTGCGGTCTATCTTTCTTTCACAATTCAGACACGACCGCGCAGCTGCCCAGCCATGGACGCTGAGTTGGCCGCGTAGATGAAGACTTATTTGAAGGCGGCGCCGTAATGAATAATAGTTAGATGAAGAAGACTTATTTGAAGGCGCGCAGTAATAGTTAGTAGCTCTCGCGCTTCGTAGTAGTGATGGCGTTGCTCCTTAGTCCAGTGCCTGTAGCAGGAGTTACCACAGCAGGGTGATCAGAAAAATCATCGATGAAAGCGACTGCAAAAAACAATCCGCACTAGGGAATGCCCGAAAGCTTTCCCCATTCGTTTCCATGATGTAAACCGTACCCGGTCCATGGCGAATGCTTCAGACTTGGTCTTTTGTTTTCTTTGCGGTCCGTCGTTGTTCGTTGGTGCCCGAGCCCTTGCCCCGCGTGCAACTGAGCCGCTAGAGCTTTGGCGCTCGCTGATCTCGGAGCACGATACGAGCTTCGCAAGCTTCGTTTGATTTCGGTTATTGAGCTACCTTGCAGCCCCACGGGTGGTGGCTTTTTTTTTTTACGAGTTGCGGCACGTTGCTTATGACGATCGGCAACAAATGAGCACACCCCTTTCGTGACTTTGTGTCTGTGTTGTGAGTTATTTTCTGGCGTGGAATGCGTTGCTTTTCGACTTCGCCTCCAGTCCATCCAAGTCGTTCTTCAGTCGTTTGGCCGAGTAGCACGACCTCAGCATCATACTGAAGCTGAGCTTCTAGCTCTACGTCCTTCAACTCCGCAGGATGGTGAAGACCAAAGTACGGAAGAAACGCGCAGCCGGCCCGGCGGCTGTGGTGCCGGCCCTGCCGTCTGCCGCTTCCCGGATCTTCACACGCGAGGACTTTCGTCTTGCAGTTGCCCGAGAGCGAGATGCCGAAGAGCGCGGCCTCCGCCCGGGTTTTGGCGATGGTGGTGCTTCGTCCGAGTTCATCATGGCATGCATGTCCGAGCGGAGGGAGTCGGGGCTACCAACCGGAAACTTTTTTGGTGAGTTTGACCATGTCGCAGCCCCCCACACAGTGCCTTCGTCATCTTCTTCGAAGAACAACTGCTTGGGAAGTGGAGCTGCAGCTTCTTCTTCTTCGGGCCGCTTGGTCTCTCTAGCGGGTGGGCGAGGGCCTTGGCCGGAAGCTACGGGACCCATCGGCGACATTCGCGTGCGTGGCCAGAAGATGGCGGAGGACGACTTTCGGGAAGGCGTGTTTCTAGCCGGTGCGCATTCCCGCGACTTCAGCACCGCGACGATCTGCACTTGGGACGATTACAACGGGCCACAGCCAGTTGAGGCGGTGGCGCTAGGAGGCGGAAACCAGGCGGCGCAAAACGAAAACGGGCCGGGCCGGGGCTTCGGAGCGCAATTTGCGGCACCCACCAAAGGCGAAGCGTTCCAGCTGCGATTACTGAAGGAGCTGGTTTTGCGAAAATTGCACCGGGAGTCCCGCGCCGCCGAAATTAATACGGCGCGCACCATATCAACTGCGAATATTCGTAGGTCGGGATGAGCCAAAGTTTTCGCCGCAAGGCAAGTTGCGAGCGTTCTAGGGCAGAGGTCATTTCAAGGTTAAGAAGCGAGAAGGATGCTTCTTCCCCATTCGTCTTCAGCATGACATGTGGCCCTCCGTTTGACGGCCGTGGCCACAACTGGGCAACGGCTGGCAGCCACGCAGAGCCGATTTTTGTGCTTTGACTCATCCCGCCGCAGACGTGTGTTCGCCCCATGCGCCACAGTAGTCAACTCCAACCTCGAGCCGCAGCGCCGCGATACGCAACTGGCGAAACGGAGCCGCGCCCGAATTGCAGGCGGTGCGGAAAAAGGGCAGCGCCGGATGTTGGAGGGGAGCCGCAGGGCTGCAGCATCTTCTTCCATGGGCTGCAGCACGGCTGCAGGAGATGCGGTTCAGCAAAAATCCGGAACCCGGGGTGGTGGAGTGGGTGGTGATGTTCTTCTCGCCGCTCCGGAAGCAGGGGGCGAGGAGTTAGCCCACGCGGAGACGCCGGGCGACGCGGTTGCCGGTCCAAGTGGAGAAGACCTTGTTCGCAACCTCATCAACTCCTTCTTCCAGAAAGAACTGCCGAAAAGACAGGCGCGGGTGCTGCAGATGCGCCGGGTCGCGTCGCAACTAGCAAAAGCGGTTTCGGTTGGAATTCGTGCAGAAATAGTTGCGGCTTGGGAGCGTGGCGCCACCCCCATGCTCCGCGTTGAGTTCGACGCGACAAAATTGGGAATGTTGCTTGCACTGGCGGAGCAAAGATCCATCCTGGATGGTGGGAGCAGGGTCCTCTTGGACAAGGGTGCGGAGATCCTCGTGACGCTGATCTCGGTGCAGGATGCGTCCGCCTGCGGTGCTACCGGGACGAGAAAACTCGGCCCGCGGGTTATTGCAACATCCGCTCCGCGAGTTTTACCGTCGAGGAACAAGCGGTCCGCAGCAAACAAAAAAAACCAGCAACAGGACGATCCCGAGGGTCTCAAGGCGGCCCAGGCAGCAGCCTGCCTGCTCGGAATCTTGCACCCACTCTTGCAGGACATCATGCAGCTGCCCCGGATCCGCTTCTTCGGCGACAACAGCGCCGACGCAAATCTTCTCGGGTCTGGCATTGACGACCGCCTGCTGTTGTTCAACCTCATGTCGGATTCCGGTGGCGGTGTACCGGAGAACGAATTGCCGGCGTCTTTCAAATTTTTGCACTTTGAAATGGTTAGAAGGATAAACTCGGAGACAAACAATAGCGCAGGAGTTTGCATGGGCAGAAGCAAGAAAGGCGCTTGCCAGTTGGCTTGCTGAAAAAATAGAGTGAAGCAGCGCGCAGCCTAGTGCTGGGCCTCCATGTACATAGGATTTGCTGTGGTTTTCACATCTTGTCTTCTCTGCAAAAGCGCGACCGCCAGACGGCCTTTTCCTCTTTACAAGAAACGATTCCGACACAAAAGCTCATGCTCGACTCTGTCTAAGCGCTGGAAATCTGTCTGCTGCTGCGGGCGGCCGCTAAAGTATTTGGCGCGGTCGCGCTTGGCGCCCCCCGCGCCGCCAGGAAGCTAGGGCGCCTAGACCCGACGCGGCCCGCCCTCGTGCCTTTTGGGGCCCCTCCCTCTTTGCGCCTTGTTTTTGCCATCAGACAGACAGCCCCAACCGCGCGCCGTTGCGCGCCTAGTATATAGCGCGAACGGCGCTTCCGGCCTGCCTGCGTGGGGGTTCTTGTCCTCTCGCTTGCAGCCGCGCTCGCATAGCATGGGCTCTCTTTGCGCAGTGTTTGCATAGCATGAGCAAGAAAGTGCGCAAAGTTACTAGCAAGCTCTGCCCGCGCGCAGCCGCAGACAGGTGCCTCGCAGCGGAATAAGCCTCGCAGCTGGTTTCTTCTCAGCCCGTACCCTATCGTTTGCTGGGGTGAATTTTGTGAAGTTATGATAGTGAAGCGCAAGACAGACCCTTAGCCGATGCGCCACCGGAGCAAGGGCGTCTCTCTCGTCTTCGGGGGTAGTCGTACTAGTAGGTTTTGTCGCCTCGTCCTCTTGTGTGGCCCGAAGTATTTCGCGCCACCAGTCCACTGATACTAGTCAGCGTCGGCAGGGAATCGGACGAACAGATACACAAGACGCGACATTCATCGCCGCGCTCCTTTGCTCCGGTTGCCATGGTGCCACTTTCGTGGGCGTGATCTAGGGGCACTCTTCACGCAATATTTCAGCACCAGCAACAAATTCTCTCTAGAGAATGCACGGCCGAGCTGCGGGGGAAGATGATTCCCGTCGCGATCCGCGAGCGGCTCGACGCGATGGCAAAGGAGGAAAAAGCCGGCCGTGGTAGAGGTTCGACGAAGGCGATCGCCGGCGCAAGTACTTCCGCCGCCGCCCACCGCGCAGGTCTGTTTCCCTGATGATGATGCTGATTTGATGGCAACAGATAACTGGATGCGTGGGAACCTCTTCTCTCATGTTCCAACCCCTGTTCAAATATAAGCGGCTCTGTCGCCGCTAGTGGCTTCACATCGCGGAGCAACTAGGGAAAGGGAATATCGTGAAACTTCTGTGAAACAGGCACCGCCGCCGGATCGAGCAGCAATTTTCGAAAGGAAGCAGCGGGTCCGAAAGACCTGAACCTCTTGGAGCTGCACGACGACGGCTTGTTGCTCATCGACCCGAGCCACCCCGCACAGCAGCAGCAGGCGAGAGAGGAAAAAGAAACCGAAACGGACCCGGCGGGAGGGCCAACCGCAGCACAGCAGTGGGAGAACGTGGAAAACATGAAGCCGACCGCGGGGGTCACAAAAAAACGGCGAAAGAGATGTTTCTACTCCGCATTCTCGTGGGCCTTCAATATGCTCGTGAATGAAAACCGGCCTGGTCTGATAAAAGACGTTCGCGAACTCGTCGACGAAGCAACCGTAGTGGTGGAGAACTTGGAATCGTTCGAGGTCCTCCGCGCACGCACACTGAATTTCCTGGAGCACCATAGTCTGTGGAGCACCGAGAAAAGCGGCGAGTTGCCGTTTGCCTTGCACAATGGGGCTCCGCACGTCGGCTCGCCGGACATGATTCCGGCAACGAAGGCCGCGATAGCTACCATTTTGCCGCGCTGCAGCCCTCCTTCGGACACAAGGTGGTGGTCGATTTTGCTGTGCAGCCGGCAGGCCTGCGCATTCGCGGCATTGCGAACAGCGTATAACGGTGGCGCGCCGGACGCGCTCGAGGGCGTACACATCGGCTCCGGAATTTACACGCCAAGTGGATTCTCGCTTTGTCCAGGTACTTATTGATGAGGCCACTGAGCCACTTCGGAGCGGGTCGTTGTTGTCCGATAGTTTCCTCCAGTAACAAGAGTCTTGCAGCTTTTTCCTCACTAGGGTCGAAGCTGATTGCTTGGCGCCCCTGAAGGGTTTACTTTTTCGGGATTACGACCCACGTTGCAGATCTTGACTCATTCACGATTCAGGTTTACTTACGAGCTACGATTTCGGCGTGCTTTCGCATGTTGTGGTATGGATTGCAAATTTTCGGGGCTGGGCTGGCACTCGGGGGAAACATTAGCAAGGAAAAGGATGTCGTGTGAAATCCGCCCTGTGTGCCTCGTGTGAAAGCTACTTGTGTTTTCTTTTCATTTTTTGGTCGTTGCTCTGCGGCGGAGCAACAGCAAGCTCCTCGAGCCGAGACAAGTAAAGAGAACGGCTCCTCAGGGTTTATGGGCGTGAGTGCATTTTCAAGGAACACGGAGCACGCCCCGACATTTTGCAACAGCATACGCCGCGACGACGAGCAACGCCGCGGACCATTTAGCCGGGGAGACCTATTCCCGATCCGCCACGAAAGAGCGAAGCTGGGACCCGAGCACAACTCCCACGTTGCGGCACCACGGGACGAACCAGCAGCAGTTCATCGAATCTTCCCGCGTTGCCGCCAAGCGACTGGGCTTGCAGCAGTTTCAGGAGGACGTCAGTATCGTCGCGCCGGGAGATGATGGCGTCGCAAAATTTCACGAACCCCTCCGGATTGGAGGAATTCTTGCAATTCTCCGAGGACTGGCCGGGTTTGTTTATCGGGTTGCACAGCTTGAGGGCCATCTACAGCTCGCCCTTGCGTGGCATGCCGAGACGAGCAGCATGGCGGAAGACGCGAAGAGGCTGCATTTCGTGGAGTTTACCAAAGACCGCGACGCGCTGTTCCGCAAGTTCGTATGCAAATCCTTGCAGCTCGCGGAGAACGGGAACCTGGTGAATTTGATTTGCGACCGCGATAAAATTTCGCCAGCAGCAGGCGTTACGATTTTGGACACGATGGCGACGCACGTGCAGCTGGGGGACTTGTCGATGTGCATTGGAACAGTGCCTGGATCTGGAACGAAGCAAGGGCACAGAGGTTTGCCATGCGTCTCATGGCTCACCCTCAAGCCCAACGAACAGTACGACGGAAGCCACGCTGCGCGTGTCCGTTTTGATATCTATTCTCGCACGCTAGTGGCAGCGGACGCCCTCGCGCGCGATTTCCTCTATCAGCACACTCTCTTCGATGCTCTCTTTGTGTGGTTCTCTCTTTGCATGCTGAATAAAAGTTATCTTGCATTTCCTACGCGGTGCCAAGATCTCGCTTCCAGAACACCAAACACTTTTTCATTGGATGGCCGAGCTGCAAAAACGAGATGCATCACACTTTCGTTCACGATGCGCAACGGCCCCGAAGGGCTTGGCGAGGGGAGCACGCAGTATCGGCAACCGCGCAGGCCGCCTTCGCTTCGGAAGCATTGGCGGAACAGTTCGAGGAGCGCCGCCGAGCCCTGTGCAAACAACTAGACACGGAGGAAGACGAGATCCTGAAGCTGGAGCGCGATCAGCGTGAGTTCGCGGCGAAGAAGCCGGAAGCGTTGCACCGTGCGTTCTGCCGAGGACACAAAGAACTTTTCACAGCCGAAGACGCTGCGCAGAAGGCCTGGAGGGCCGGCAAGACGAACCCCGCAACCATCGAGCAGTGGTGGAGCGAAGGGATTGACGCGGTCGGCGACTCCTTGTTCGTGCGAAAAGCAACCCGCTCACGGTTGGAAAGGTTGTTGAAGGAAGTTGACGCCAAAATTTCCAACAGAGCGGAGCAGAAGAATTTCTGGGAGGGAATTCGCGACGTGGCACTCCCGCCGTTGGTTTCCTCCATACCAGTGCGGCGCGTGAGGGAGCACGAGGAGCCGCTGGTGGTAACTGAAAACGCAACTCTCGGCCCAGTATTGGACCCCTCCCTTCTTTCTTGCTTCGAGCGGGGTGGTGGAGTTCCGAGTCCGACTATTGCCAGCCCCTGCGGGTGTTTTGCTTTTCGCCTGCAGCAAAAGCACGCCGGGTCAGCGGCTGCAAAAGACCCACTTGCCCTTCCGCGACGTCTGGTTTTGACACTCGGCGGCGTGGATTACCTCGTGTGCTGGACCTTGGGAAACCCGAGAATCTTTGTAGCTCTGGAGTTCGGAAAGGCAGGCGAGCAGGTCGTAGATGTGCTCGGGGCGGTGCTTGCGGAATCGACAACAGCTATTCGGCACATCGCATCATGGGACAAGCGGCTCGCGTGTCCAACGACGTGGAATTTCAGTTGGGTCACACTCGAAGGCTTTTGCCCAGCTGGTGGCCGCAGCACCCGAGGAGCACGGCCGGCAGCCTCTACATCCGCCTCCAGCAGCAGTAGAGCAGCGTCCGGGGCTGTCGGGTCAGGTGCGAGAGCCGCCACTGCCCCGAAGGAAGGCGGGGGGGACGTGGCGCTACAAATTCAGGCAGATTCCGTTCTTCGGATCAACCAGATCGAGCATTTCGTGGACGGCGACCGGATTCTGTACGAACGAAGTACCGGGCTAGTGCTGGAGCGGAAGAACAAGCGGCAAAAGAAAACCGGCTCTGGTCGCGTGGCCGCACAAGCTGTTGCGGCTAAAGCTGCCAGCGCGACGTCTGACGCGCAGGACGACTGCATGCCCGACGGGGATGAAGATCCTGGTCAAGAAGATGGCGCATTCCTCCTTCCCGGCGATCTGAATGCCAACGATCCGCACCTTGGTGTGGAAGGAGCCCCCGTGGCAAGTCGCGGAGGCTTCAAAGGCAGCACACTGCGGCAGGCCATCCTCATGCAGAGCAAGCTCAACATTTGCTCCGCTCTGCAATTTCTTTCAGCCCAGCGCGCGCACCGTGTAGAAGCTGCGAGAAAGAAGGAAGAAAAGCAGCTGAAAACGCGCCGCGGCGAGAAAAAAGTACGAAGGCGGGCAGCAGAAGCAAAACAAGCGGCGGCGCGACTCCAGCGCCGGAGTGAGACCAAGTTCGCCGCGGATCGGTCGACGGAGGCACAGCCAGGCGCAAGCCCATCGTCAGTGCCTGCACACCCGGGACGGAGTACGGCTTCCGCCCCATCACTACAATGCGCAGACGCAGCTTCATCCTCACACGCTCGGCATACTGACGGTCGCGTTGGGGAGTTGACTGGTGCGGGGGATAACAGAGATTCGGCCGACGACCTGGACCTTGAGTTCGACCGCGCTTCCTGTAGTTCTTGTAGCGAGGACGATTTGCGGCCAGAGGCTGGAGGGGAAAGCAGACCCGAAGAGGGTCTGCGCGACGAAGCTGACGTCGAATCATCCGAATCGGAGTGGGCGTTCTCGGAAGACAGACCGACTTCTTCAGCGGTAGCACGTTCAGATGGCATTTTGCGCGGGGCAGCAGCATCGAGCAGCACTAGAGACGTCGCTAACGCCGTGAGCGGGGCGGTCTCTCATATTGCAGGCACAGCCCTTGGGGGATCCGACTTTGCGTTAAAGGATCCACAAGCGCCCGTCGCGGGTGCAGGAAAAGCAGATCCAGCAGTAAACAATAGCAAGGCCACTCCACCAATGACGGCAAAGATGCGGAACCGCTTAAGGCGCCTGGCGATGGATATCTCCGAAGACGGTGCGGGAGAAGGTGATAACGACCTCGCGCCAGATTTGGACGGCGCCGAAGAGAAAACAGGAGGCCAGCGGAGCCGGTTCTCGCCAAGGAAGCAAATGTCCGCGGCAGAAATCGCGCACCACCGCGCGGCAGTTTTCGAGGAAAAGAAGGCCACAGGCGAGCACATCGCGGGCGATGGTATCGACGGCTTCGTGCTGGATTTTGTCGGCAGTGCAAAATTGTACACGGAGAAGCGGGAGCGGGGGTGTCTGCTCATGGCGTTTGCAGATACGGAATGGACCTACTACGGCCGCATGAACTTCATCTTCCAGAAGCCGGCGGGTTCCGATTTTCTCCGGACGCAAGACCAGGCAATGGTGCGCCAGAAATCCTTTCGAGACGAAAGCACGAGGGCGCGCGGGGAAAGGTTTTTGGTCTGGTGGATGAGATACGCCAAGTTCGTAGTCCTACACTGGCTGGAGCAGCCGGGAGATGCTCCGAAATGGGTGCGAAAACTTACCGCGGAGGAGAAGCGGGCGCGCATCAAAACCGCTTTTGACGAATTCACGCTCACCGCGCGTGCCAAAGCTGAGGCCTTCAAGCCAAGGACGCGGCCAGAGCGGACCCAGTACGAGGAGTTGCAGGAGCTGCATGCAGCAGTCTATAAGCATCTGAGCCCGGTCCCACAGCTTTTCACCCGCTGGCACCAGAAGGAGACCAAGCAGCACTACCGGCCCGAGAAGTAAAGAGTCCAGTACTCGGGTGCTGCGGCTTTTCGGAAATAGAACCCTGGATCTGGTGCGACAAAGATTAAGATAAACTCAACAAAGAGCGCATCCGCCCGGGCGCGGGCTCAGTAAGATCACCGCTTCCCTATAGCTATTTCTTTTTGTTTTTTACTACTGAAGCCGCTATGTACTATACATTTCAGACATCTTCATTTGTAACTGAACTTGTAGTGATGGTAATGCCTGTATGATTTCGCTCTGTTGTATGAATGTATCTTCTAGCGTATGAGTTTTCCTTTTCGTTTGTGCTCGAAATGTATCCAATTAATAGCGCGCGTTCGCACGAAGTTTCCCCTTTTGTACGATGTTTCTTGTGGGTTTCATGATGTGAGCATACAAAAAATCGGCGCAAGAGATCGCAGGCAAGTAGGCCGCAGGAGATGCGGTTGTTGGCAGCTCACTGTCGGCACTATAATTTGCGCTGTGACTAGACGGCCGCGGCTCTTCTTCATTTCAATACTTTAGGAGGGGGTCGCCTCCATTGAGTGCGCCGCTTGCGGGGGTGTTCAAAATCCCTGCTTATTTGCACGGGCGCCGGCTGCCGGGGCGCCCGAACTTGGCGGGCTCGCGGGGTTCTGGTTCTTGGGAGGCCTGTTGGCGATGCCGAAGCGGCCCCAGGTGGAGGGCTTGCGCGCTCAGGCGACGCATCGGGCCCGCATTCTCGGGCCCCGGATGCCTTTTTATAATGCACAAAGCCCCGCGCGACCCTGAGCGAGCAGCTTCGGGCCCCCTACGCTTATACGCATAGGGGCGCTCACGCGCGATGGTTGGTGGCCTGTGTTTGCGCGCCGTGAGTGCTTGGACGGGTTCGAACTGGTCCCGAAAATGAAGAAAATCAAAAGTGTCACACCATCGGCCAGAGGGTGTGATACTTTTTGCCGCGGTGCTATCATGGATGCAAAAAAACAGGCAAAACCCGCGTCGACCATACCATCGGCTCTAGGGTGTGATACTTTTTGGCAGGATGAGTCCACGGAGGCCGAAAATGATGAAAGCGGCGCCGACCATACCGTGGGCTCTAGGTTGTGATACTTTTTGCCAGGCTGCTACGGCGTTCAAACTTGCAACCCAGCGAAAGTGCTGGCGAAAATGCGTCGCCTCCGCCGAAGCATCTCGGCAGCAGGCGAAAAAAACTTGGATCTGCCGACGTTTTTGGCCCAAAATCTGAAGGGCTCCGTCCACCATACCACCGGGGCTAGCTTTCGATGGCTTTCAAGCATCGACCCGGCTTGCTAGTTTATTCCAAGTTTATTTCAAGTTTTTGCTGCGATTCCGGCCGCCCGCGGGCGTGCCCAGTTTTGGGCTACTTCCTGAGGCCTGTCCACGAGCTGACGGAGCCGATTTGCGAGCCGCAAAAGCGGCGGCGCCGTCCGAAGGCGCCGGCCGCACTTCGGGAGGGGGGTAAAATCATGATTTTTGGTAGTTTTCTTCGCCCATGGTGCCACCGTGGTAAAAAGTATCACACCCTAGCGCCGCTTGCATGGCGAACGCAGGTTGCCACGATGGCGAAAGCGAAAACTTTCGCCCGCGTTCCCGCCCTGCTAAAAAGTATCACGCCCCAGCGCCCATGGTATGGTCGACCGAGCTTCCCGCCTGGCCGCCCGGCTGTTTGCTGGAGCACGCCGCGCCCGAAGATAGTGCCGCCCGCCGGCGGCCGCGGCGCGGCGCTCGCCCCGGCGGCGCGCGGCGTTCTTGATTTGTGCCGGCAGCTCCTGCTGCTCCGGGGCCGCGCGCGCGGGCCCCCGCCGAAGCTATGGGCGCCGCCAAGCTGCGCAGGCGGGTGCGCCGCCGGGCTATTCCAGCAACAAGAGGCGCCGGGCCGCTCCGTGGGACGGAGCACGGCTTTACGCGCCAGCTCTAGCGCGGCGCGCCCCAGTAGTGTTGCGTCGCCATCGCCGGCGGAAGAGTTCGCCGGCCGCCTTGGCGCGCGCCCTCGCTCCGGAGGGGCGGCCCTTCGAGCTTTTTGGCGCATCACCGGGCCCGGCGTCCTTTTCGGCCTTCTTGCCCGTGCCTCGGTGGTGCATGGATGTAATACTGCCGAACAAGCTTGCCCGTGCGCGCAATTGTTTTCTTCATCGTTGGGCTTTTGAAATCAAAACACGACCTGAATCCGGACAATTGGCCTTTACGATTGTACAGGTCAATTGTCCGGATTTAGAGCGTGTTTCGATTTTTCAACAACAGGTTTTCGATTTTTAGTAACAAAGAACACACCTCGCCGCCCACAGTAGGCAGATCAGTGCCCAGGCCGGACCCACGTGTTGCGCCGCGGCGCGGTGCCGCCCGCGGCCCACTCCGCGCGCCAGGCGGGGCCCGGTTCTTCGGTCGGCCGCGCGCGGCCAGCCGGGTGCGCCGTTTGGCAGTCCGCGGCGGGGCATCTCGTTTTGTGAGTGTGGCTTGTGTTGCTTGGCCAGCGCTCTTCGGCGCCGGTTCGGTGTGGGGCTGGCGCAATGCGTGCGACCAGCACCCGCGGAAGCGGGGGGGCCGCGCCTCACGATGTGCCCAGGCTCGGCCGCAGAGGTGCCGCCGGGCGGCCCTCCATGTTGGGTCGGCTCGTGGGATGATGGGGGCCAGTTTTCCGTGGGCTTGTTGCGTCGGCCCATTCATTGGCGGGAAGCCCGCATGGTCTTATCCCGCGCCGACCCGTCGATGCCCCCGCGGCCGGGCCGCCGCACTATGCATTGGCAGGCAGCAGCCGGACGGAACCTCGGTGGCCGAGTGTGTGGACGATGCACGGGGGCAGGGCGGGGAAAAAATGCAACGCACGAACAGGCCGACCCCTTGGCCACGCCACCCGCCGGCCCGGAACGCTTTCCCCGGCCGGGGTGGAGCAGAGGGTCGCCGCGCCCCCGTGGCGCCGGCCCCGCTTTTGCAGCCCCGGTTAGCACCCTTGGCCCGGCTGGGCCACCCAGGGTTTCTGTATTGGGCGGGGACCCGTTTCGCCGGGACGGGGGATGGGGAAAAGCGCAGGAGCATGAGCCGGCGCCCGCCCTGCTGCCGGCGGGAGGGAAAAACCCTGCAGCCGACCGAGCAGCCAGATTCATTTAGGTACGTAGCCCGGCAAGCCGTAGCGCCCTCGCTTGGCCCTCGCATGTCTCGCGCCTCTTGGCCAACTTTCACGGTGGCGCAGGGCCTCTCGGGGCCGTGGTAGGAGCCCAGGCAGCCGGCGAGCTGCCAACTGGCAGCTCGCCAGCGTGTTTGTGGTAGTCCCGTCCCTGGGTGGCGCACGACGGCGCATGTGCGTCGCCGGCCACCAGTGTCCTGCCCCCGTATTTCCGGGAAGGCCGGCTCATTTTGAGTAGTTTTTTTTGTCGCACAAGCGCGATCCCGGCGTCCAACCTTTACTACCTGGACGAAAGTGAAATCAGGCCAGCCGCTCGCCCTGTCGCGTGGGGCTGGTCTCAATTCTTGAAAGCAATCGTATGCGGTGCCCGCGCTAGGTTGCCGTCGAGGGGCTTTTCTGTAGGCAAGAAGAGCCACGGGCCGCGGCACCGCTATTCACCCCTAGCTGTTAGCATAGTTGGCGGGGCCTGCCATAGTACCAGCGCGCGCAGACATTTTTCAAGCCGAGGTGCGTCGGGTGTTCTCTTTCGTGGTTGCACTGGTCTGAAAGATGCAAAGCAATGGTCCAGAACGCGATATCTGTTGTTAATTTCCTACCTCCCGGCCTGTGTTAGTGGTGTCGGCGTTTTCAGCACTGTGTTGGCTGAATAGTGGCGTCGCGGTTTTTTTTTCACGAAGCTGATGTCTGCCGCTGCAGTCGCGCGGACGCGCATCAGAATGCCGGACGTCGTGAATTCCATTTCTAGAAGAACGAACGACTGAGTATCTTTTTTTCCGTTTTTTCTTCGTGTCCGCTCGGTGAAGGTAGATGGCTAAAGGCTTCTCCAGCGTGGTGAAACGATTTCCATCTGGCAGCTTTCCACTTGTATTCGTGCAGCTTAGTAGCACTAACGATAAGGAGCGAAAAACTGCTTCACATTCATCGCCCGGCTGCAATACACGTCGCGCCACACTATTTAATAGCCACGCTGTAGCTCCTTTCTTCTTTGAGCTCAAACAGACACCTGCAATATGAGTTCAACGGGCGGTGGGCTGTCGTGGAAGGCAGTCCAGGCCAAGCTCAACCCCGAATTCGGTCAAGCTAAGCCCAAGGGAGCTAAGGCGAAGGCCAAAGCGCGAGACCTTTCGCGGTGCGTTCCGGACGCGGGTTTTCAGCCGGCGACGCCACCGCCGGTGAGCCGAGGTAACGTAATTACGTGCTGCAAAGTCGTCTGCGTGACGTTTGCTTGTGACAGAAATGAGCGCTCCTGGGTCTCTGTGTATACCAAACTTCTCCGCGTCTGCTATTGAAAATTCATTCTCACTCCAGCCCTCGCGACTGTGGGACCCTCGACGCCGGACCCGGAGTGCGCCAACTACCAGCGCTGCAAAGTGGTCTTCAAGCAGTGGCACAGCCAGGGTTTAAGCGAAAAGCAACTGGTGGAAACAGCGCGGCGAACCGATGGTGAGTCGCAAGAGGCCATCGATGTCCGCCGCTTTTGCAAATACCAGCACGGTAAGTTCTCCCCACATGCCGGCGAAGCAGCCGCGCAAAGGAGAGCAATACTTTTCTGCCAGTCAGACCACGAGCAATAGCACTGCTGGATCTGCATGACGATCATGCCGCGCACTTTGATGTGCATGACAATGAGCAAAATAGACGTTTTCTGCGATCTCCATGGCAATCAGAAAAAAAAAATACTCCAGCCCAAACCGCCGCCATATGCAAGCCGCACCAGATCGATTCCTTGTGGCGTGGTTTAAATAATCACGACAACCTGGCGTTTTTGTTGAAGGGCATCTACGTGAATGAGTGGCTGTGTGTTCAGGTAGGAAATGCAAAGGCTTTGTCGCGGACTTGTTCCGCGGCTGCGCTCGCGGGAGCAGGCGCGTTCAGAATGCAAAGCGCGTTCGAGATCGGAAAAGGCAGCGCCTGGGGGCGGAACTAGCTGACAGATGCAGGCGGCGGCCTGCTGCTGCTACCGCAGCCCGAAAGCATGCGCGCGGCCGCGCTTTGCAGCCTGTGCGGGCCAACCTGGCGCCGCGGCCCGGCTGGGCGGGAAAGGTGCGCGGCGGAATTTCGGCCGCCCCGGTTGTATGGCTGGCAGGCTCAGCCCGGCCCCGCAGGGTCGGCGTGATCTCCTTGAGAGTTTGCCTCTGCGGCCCTATTTAGTAGGCCAGCAGGCGCAGTTTCGGTTTCGGGCAGGGGAGCGGCGAAAACAGTGCAGCCTCCGTTCGCGCATTTGCGCAGGGACGAAATTTTGTTGGCCTGAGCGGCGAGAGCGGGAGGGGGTGGCGTGTTGTGATCGCCCCGGGCCAGCACGCGCCACGGCGTCGTTTGCAGGATGGCTGGATTCTGAGTGAAGTCGACGGGCCCCGTCGGCTGCGTCAGGCACCCAGGAGCGCAATCGATCTGCGCAAGCGGGTGCGGTCGCGGTATTCTTACAAGGGCCGCGCCCGCCTTGCCGGCCGGCGAAACGCCTCGCACGCGCCTCAGTCCTTCCGTGAGCAGCGTTGCCACCGGTGGAAGGCTTCGCCGCCTGGCTGGGCGCGCGCTCTCGCTCCGTGGGGCCCGCCGCCGGGTTTTCTCACCGACCGGTTCCGGTGGCTTTGTCGGCTCCGACCGCGCGGGGCCGGCTTCGTGGCAGCTGATCAGGGGCGCCTGGCTTGTTTTTTTGGCGCATACAATCGCAAGCGACCGGCAGAGGGCGCACTCTTTCAAAATAATCGGCGCCCGGTCTAAATCTGATGAGGAGGCCGCTTTGGTTGGAACGGTCAATTGTCCAAATTCAGACCGTGTTCTGATTTCAAACGGAATAGTATGAAACTTGAAAAACAACACGAAGAAGACCCGTCCGACCACAGTACGGAGGGCCAGTGGCCCGGCAGGGGCCACGTGTTGCGACGCGCGTTCAGGTTTGCACAGCGAGCCGGTGGGCCGCGGCCCGCTTCCTCGGCCGCGCGCCCCCAGCCGGAAGGATGTTTCGCTCGGCGGCCCGCGTGATTCTGTTTTGTGAATGTTGGCCGGCTCCCTGTTGCGCCCGCCCGCCTTGGCCGGGGCC
This sequence comes from Amoebophrya sp. A120, assembly GCA_905178155.1. Classification (NCBI taxonomy): domain Eukaryota; class Dinophyceae; order Syndiniales; family Amoebophryaceae; genus Amoebophrya; species Amoebophrya sp. A120. Next base: position 836,709 of record CAJINV010000022.1, on the reverse strand, counting down.
GGCGCAATGTGTGCAAACTGCGCCCGCGGAATTGCGCCCGCGCTTCGTGGGACGCGTCTGCCCGCCTTGTCGCCCGGGCTGGCGGACGTTTAGCATACGGTGGGGCCAGAGCCGCGGGGGGCTGCTGTGTTGGCGCATTGGCGCGCGGCGCCCCCGCACGGACGAAGCTAGCAAGCCTCTGTCCCCCCCGCCGGTTTTCTTAGGTCTTCGCAAGGCCGCCGCACTTTGGGCACCCGAGGGGCGGAGCCATGTTAGGCGGGTGGGGGCATTGACTCGGCCTTTGCGGGGGCATGGATTGGGCGAAGGCGGTGGGGGTTCCGCGCTTGCAGGCCGATCCCGATAACACCAACCAGGCATGATGGGGTCGCGGCCTGGCCTATCTGCTTCTGGCGGCAGGCAGCACGGCTTTATATTTTTCATTTTGTTGTCTGCGCCGACAGCCTCAGCCCCGCCCGCCCGCCACTTCTTTGTTTGCTGGGATGCAGATCGGCCGCGGGAGCGCGCTAGCACTCCGTAACAGGTTTGGCAAACAGCCCGTGGCGTTCTGCGTGGTCTTCCGCCTTGAATCATGGTTCCGCGCGTTTGATTTCTTCTAAACCTTGACGCAGGGGCCACCCACGCGGAATAGTTTTAGGCTATCCCCTTGAACAACAAAAACCACGTACAGGAACGGGCCCGGGCCTTGATTGAGCGGGCCGTGCCCCCTTTCAAAACGGACGTTTGGAAGGATATCGAGGGCGTGTACAACGAAGTGAAGAATAAGCTCATCACCGTGCCGCTGCCGGGTGCCGACTACCAGCAGAACGAATTCTACGCGTGGTTCGTCGGCCAGCTGCCAACGGTGGAGGAACAGAATGGGATTCCCGTCCAGGACAGAATCAACATGCACAAGTTTTTTCCGATCGAATTCCCCGCGGCCATGTTATCACTCGTTTGGAAATAGGTAGGGGCGGGGGCAGTTGATTCTCCTTTCAGCCGTTTGCATGCAGCCTAATAGACTCTAAGTTCATTACGCAAGGAACTGCACGGCGCGGGATCTTGTTCTGCGTGCCTGCAGCTGTGTATTTTTGCGGCTCGTGCTCTACTTGTGCTTCTGTGGCTGCCCTCGTTTTTAAATAGTTTTCGCACTGCATTCGTCAAGGTGCTGGGGAACATCTTGTTCGACGTCGCTCTCGGGCATTTGAAGAATCTCGACTTGGATGCATGGAAGGAGTGGTACTTTTTTTGTGTTTGGAGACAGGTCTTGTTGATCTCTTGTGTAGGTGCGTCCGGTTTTTTTGATCTCTTGTGTAGGTGCGTCCCATCCGGATGCTGTAGCAACGACACATCTCTCAGTGGCCACGGCCTGACACTAGATTGCTGCCGTGATATCCCGCGAATTTTTGTACATCAGGTTGCAGAATTCTTGGGACTACGTGATGCTATCCCCGGTGCTGCGCTGGTTGCGCTTTGAAATCTGTGTGCTGGGCCGCTCCGCGGAGGAGTTGAAGAAACACATGTTCACCGATGCGTTCCGCATGAAGTACGAGCCGGATGACGAGAAAGAACCACCGGTCGCCACGAACGACGTGTGGACGGCGTACTTCGCGCTCAGACCGGTAAGTTTACAATCAAACACGCGCGCAGTTGTGATTCTATTCCAGAATACATCTTTGCTCGAACAAGTTTGCATTTCATTCCGGGCCACACTGCCCAGCCGTTTCTTTGAGTTCGATTTTTATATTTGTTCCGAAACACAAACCAGCACCTGGAGTCGGAGCAGAATATCCTCGACTACGAGAGAACGGTCACGGATGTGGCGGCACGCTGGAGGGCGGTGGCTGCAAACGAGGTGCTCGCCGCGCCGCCGGAAATCAAATGGAGGTTGTTCGGGTCTTTGGAAGCAACGGACGCGCTCGGGCGGTTCTTTCGCAACAGCGAGCCGAACCAGTACAACAGCTTGTTTGCAAACCTGCGCGCGGACCTTCCGGAAGCCATCCAGACCGGAGAAGGGGCGCTCGTTTCCCGCCGCGGTTTAGAGACCATCAAGACGACGCTGGTGCCGCTCTCGGTGAGATAGTTCCTTGGGTTGTTTTACTTTTTGTTCGTGGTCGAAAATCGATAGTTCTGCGCGGTTCAGTAGCTGCCATTTGTGTAGATTGTCGCGATTGTGGGTTTTGTTAGGTGAGAAGCACTCTGAAGCGTTTTCATGTTGAATTGAAACAGGACCGGGAATGCAGTGCCAACGCTATCTCGTCCACCGCGTTCATGCTCTCCGTGGGCATCCTGGAGGCCCAAAGCAAGTACGCGTCTTCGAACGTGCAATACCTGAAAAAGCTGATCCAGATAGCCGAGGAGGATTATCTTTTGCTAGTGGACAAGGTCGCCGCCTGCATAGGGAAACTTTCCACCGCCCTGGTGGACGCCAAAGAGCAGGACCGGGCTGCTGTTGAGGCGTATATAATGCGAGCTTCTTTTTAGTTTGGTTTTTTCCAGTTCCCGTTTATATTATGCACGCTCTTGTTGATTCCTTTACTATTCCTCCTGTTTGCAACTTATCCGCCCACTGACTTCCAGCTGTTGACCCCTGTTTACTATATCAACAGGCTCGGTGACCACCTGGAATTCCTCCGAACAGTGGCCGACGGTTCGCGGATTTTTCGAACGAAGGCCTTCGTTTCCGCCCATCAAAATTATTTTTGTGTCACCCAGTCGCTGGAGATTTTGAGCGCAAGCGCCCTCTTGGTGGAGCAGGCGTACTCCCACGACAAGCGTGACTTGCTGCCGCACTTAGTGCGTCTGGAAATCCTCAAGTTCAACTCGGCGAAATTCAATGACGCGGTGACAGCGGAAGACTTTGAAATGAAGGTGAAGAACCGAGTGACTGGATTGAAGGAAACTACGATGGTGCTAAGATTTTTGCTTTTCCGATAAATTGCGTTCTACTACTTTTTTTGCTGATACTAGTGCTTCTACTTTTTTGCTGATTTGCTGATGACGTGGGCCCCATTCTTGGGAAGGGCATCCATGTGCAGCAGCATGACGATTTCCGGCGCACTATACTCAGGTGAAATTTTTGAAAGCGTACTGGGACCGAAACTGCGCGCAGGAGCTTACTGCCGTCGAGCAGCGCGTCGATGCCTGCGAATATATGGAGCCGGCGCAGGCATTGGTCGACGCCTCCGCGATGCTCAGCAGCTACCACATCGTGCACACCAAGCCGCTGGGCGACTTGATCCACGTGGTCATGCAAAAGCCAAAGCGGGAAACGCTCCGGGCGGAGCCGAAGGCGTCCGCGGTCTCCGTCCGCGGCATTGTCGGCGACGAGCCCCTGTCCTTCGGGAAGGGCAATGGAAAAGGTGGGCCCGCTGTGGGAGGTGCTTTTGTTCGTGATCGTCTCGATCTTCCGTTCCATTATTTGAATGCTCCGTCCGTGCTAGCCACCACGTCTTGCGTGGGTCGATGCTTTCAGTAGATCGATTCGCTCAGTAGCAGTGACGCCAACTACAAACGTTCTTCAAAATAAAACACAGGTAACGCCCCCAATGCCTCCGGTGCCAACATCCGCACCGGTCCGCCAGTGTCCCGACCCACGATTTCGGCTCCGGTAGACCTCCGCACCACTTTGGTCGGAAGCGGGCCCGGCGAAAAGGTATTATTTAAATATGATCGGAGTTTGCTTTGCATGGCGGCGCTGACTGTAATGGGGCACCCTCAAAAAGATCCGTTTGCAATAGAGAGCTTGCTGACCGACTGCGCGCAATTTCATCACTCATTTACGAAAGCCCGCCGCAAGAATACCGGCTGGGCTTTGTGTAGGCGGGCCACCAACTTTATGCTTTGCTCAATGAATACCAAAGAAGAACATCAGGTGCGTGCGGGCGGAAACAGTAGCTCCAGTGCTTCCACCGCCTCGGGGGTCAACTTCGGTCAGGGCGCTTCCAGCAGCTCTTCCAGCAGCCGCGTGAACAACACCGCTTCCAGCAGCCGCGTGAACAACACTTCCTCCAGCAACCGCAGAAACAACACGGGGTCCGCTGCGGGTGGCAACGCCGCGAAAAAGCCCAAAGCGGGTTAACTCTAGTTGGGTACGGAGTCGGTCTTCGCAGTAACTACCGCGATCAAACCGCAGCACTCCAGGAAAATCGAAACGCTTCAACTTCTTCTCCACCAATAGGATCAGCATCGTCGCTTCCAAAAAATGAAACTGGATTTCCAGTAGCTTGCAAAGCTGGCGGCGTGGAAAGTTAGATAGAAAATCAAAATGGTATAAAGCTCGTCGCTGGTGCAAATTCGGGCCTCCGTGCCTTTATCTGCAACATGGACGATTGTGGGCGAGCACGTAGCTTTCCCGACTATGATCTTTCTCATCACTTCTTGCGCTACACTTCTCGAACTAGCAAGCAGTCGCCGCGGAGTTTGTATGTCTTTTTAGCACGTAATCTTAACCCGAAACCTGTCTTCAACCTCTACGGACACACCCCAACAGTGTGCGCGTTCTTTGTATTAGTTTCAGCACGAATTCCCGGTCTTTGGTTCTTAGCATAGTGAAACGAGCACGGACGTTTGTAAGTGACAGCAGAGTTTAATTCTAGTTCTGTTGAAAGTAGAAGTTTACCCGTACAGTGCTTTTAATAAGTGAAGAGAAGTTCCTGCAGGTGAAGCACAAGCAGTAAAGCCAGCGTGTTTGCGTCTACTTATCGTAGCTGGGCACTTCTTGTTCCATTGGTTCGCGTAAAAGTCGATGTCTCTCTGTCACTACCCCGGACCCAGAGCTGGCGTTCATTTGTAAAAAGAGGAACGCCGCTGCAAAATCAAAACGCATTTGTTTGCTGCCCGAAAAGAAGAAGAACCGAAGCAAACGTTTAGAAGTTAAAGAGTGACGCACGAAAAGCAGCTACTTGAAGTCAAAGCCGAGCTCGCGCGCTCGTCCAGGCGCCCGCCTTGAAGTGAAGAGGCCCGCAGTGCCTGTGTGTGGGTATTGTGTTTGCCCCCCGGCCCCGTTGGTGGTCGTGTTCTTTGGTTCGGCGTTTCGACGAAGGCTCAGGCAGCACGTTGTTGTTGTTTTCTTCGTTCCAGGCGGCACATTGTTACTATTCTTGTTTGAGAAAGGTCAGCCACCGAGAGACCCACTTCTGATTCGTTTTTGGGTACGTGGGTGCTAGCACTAGAAGCGTTTCGAACGGCCACCCAACCCTGCGAGCCAGCGAGAGAGGTTGGAAAGCACAACAATCAAGCGCACACTGACGGCGCTGGTTTTCTCTACTAGGGCGTAAAAACTAAGGCTAAAGAACGAACAGTGAAAATGCCACAGCAGCGCTCGGCCGAGGAGCAGTTGGCTCGCCTGAAGGACCAGGTTGGCAGACTGCAGCGGAACAGCCGCCAGGCAGAGCGCAACAGCATCGGCTTAGTACTATTTATTCCCTTTGCAGAAAAGTATTATGTCTACGCACTTGGCGTTAAATATAGCGCCGCATCTACTCTCGAAATTATTGCCATTTTTTCGCGACTACGTACTAGAATTATTCGTGCTTTGCGCTTTCGAACTTCTCGAAAATATGTCGCGTTTCCGAAACTATTTCTATTACCGTCAGTTCTTCAGCATGCGTTGTTGGCATTGATTCCGTTTGACAATCGTGACGATCGTGAAGAATGAAAATTCTACAGGTTGGCGCTGTGTTAGGGCAGCACCTGGAGCTGATGGGTTTGACGGATGGCGCGTTCAAGCTGAGTGGTATTGTCCTACTATGTTTGCTCCTTTTGTCATGCATCTTGGCCCCTTTTCTCACTCGAATCGCAAAGCTGCTTTCAACCTCGCTAGAAGTGCTGTTATTTTGTCCCGCAACAGAACCAGGGCCATGCTGTTGAGCATTTCTTCAACGTCGAAAACTTAGCAGGTAGCATCGACAACCTGGTTGCGCAGGCCGCCCGGGAGCGCGCCGCCGGAGGTGGTGGCGGCGGCCCCGGAGCACCAGGAGGAGGAGGAGGACATGGTGGGGGAAGTGGCAGCGGCGGAGGTGGTGGTGGTGGTGGTAGCGGCCCAGCAAGTGGTGGTAACTCCGGAACGTCCTCTGGCGGTGGCGGAACAAGCAGTAGCAGTGCCAGCGGTCCGCCCAGTCTACCACGCTCTGGACCCGGTGGAAATAACCGACGCGGCTTGGGTTTGGCCGACCGTGGGCGCAAGCAGCATGCGAGCTTGGGTTTGGCCGACGCCCCCTTCCGCTTTGGCCCGTATTCGCGGAACTGCAGTGGCAAGAACAGCGATGAACCAGAGCCCGAGCGCAGCGAAAAGAAGCTCCAGCCCTGCAAGGACAGCGATTGTGTCCAGCAGTAAAAAGGGATGTCGCACGAGGTCGCGGAGGTTCGCGCCTTTCCGTCCTCGTTTCGTTCCAAGTCTCTAGCTACATTATTCTCCTTTCCTCAAGTTCTAGTTCAATCAATGGCACCAAAAAAATAGAAGACCGACCGAGTCGCAAGTTTCTCGTTGGCTCCAAACAGTATTGCATACCTTAAAAAGAACGCTATGTATAGCCCCAAAGCATGAACTCCTTCCCCAGTGAGCTCCATGGCTATCGACGCACGTGAGCAAATCGCGCGACAGGTGCCGATAGTATTATGCTTTCGTCAACGTCAACTTCGAGTATAGTTAGAGATAGACGCGAGGCAGGTGGACAGTGTTGTGGCCGCAGCGTTGCGTCGTGGCCTCGAGTAGGTCGCGGCGCGTAAAAGCGTTGCGCGGCCCGGCGTGCTGCGTACCATTGTCGCGGACTTCAGCAAGCAAGCAAGCAAGTCCAGGCTAGCAATACATAGCTCACCAGAGTGCTGAAGTAGTAGTAGGTAGAAGTAAAGATAAAGAAAAAAACGTGGCTGGTGTGTGTGTCAGGCCTGCCCCAGCAGGCCGCCGGCTTCAGGGTTCCTACGCTAAGGCCCGCACGTGAAAAGTATGATCCTTCATCTGATGGCATGTTGTAAGTAGCTGTTTGCGAAGTTCATCATCATCTGTTTCGAACATCGGACGAAAGTGTTGCTCGATGCACCCAGCGCGGGAATTCCCCTGACCCGTTATTTCGGTGTCCGCGCTCATGTGGAGTTCGCGCCGCAGCTCGCGCGCGGAAGAGGCTTGCCGAAAAGTTCAGGCGATCCAGCCGGCGCCGGCGGCATTTTTGGTCTAGCCAGGCGCCGGCACGAAGCTTTGGGGCAAAGGTAGATAGGCGCGCCTTTTTTCTTTACCGGGCGCGCTAGTCTTTTTTTCTTTTCAAAGCGCCTGCTGCCGTAATTTCGTGCGCCGTTGTAATTGCCACAACCAGCGGAAGCGGTGCTGCGGTCTGGACAGAAAAAGGCGCCCCGCAGGACCCTTTCCTCAGTGTGCCGCGCAGTCTTGCCCGGCGGCGCTCTCCTGTTTCCGTGCCCTCCTTGGCTCGCCTATGTTGCCCCCCTTTCCTTCGCCAAACAAACTGCCGACCCCCCGCACGCCATGCAATTTTAGAGGCCTGGGCCCCGCCGCCGTGTGCCCCCCCTCGTTTCTTCCCAGCGCCGCCCAGCCTCGGTGGGCCCCGCCGCAGGTTGGGGGATGCCGGCTGGATTTTCGTGGCAGTTTGTCGCGACCTTTCTTTTTTCGATTCGGCGCGCAGGTGTGCCTGTCAAGGTAGGAAGCGGCCCGCCCTGCTCCCCGCCTCACCGGCTATTTTAGAGGACAGGCGCGCAGGGTAGGCCGCCCGCTTGCTCTTGATGGTGGGCTCAGGAGCGGGCGCAGCATGGCTCGCCCCCCGTTTTTTTATCGATGGCGCCGCGGGCCCGGCTTTTTTGCCGGAAAAGCCGCAGCGCGCTTTATTTGGTGCGGAGCAGCGCCGGGGCGCCCCGCGCATCCATCCACATTGCTTTCCGGCAGCGAGCGCAGGGGCCGGAATAGCCCCAAGGCCCTTCTTGAACACGGGCGCAGCCCAGGGCGAGGGGCAGACTGGCGGCGCGGGTGGCGCCGCCGCCTAGTTCCCCGGCCTCCCTGCGCCCGTTGCGCAGCCTGCCTTCGCGCGCGACCCCGGCCCGGCCCTTCCGGTGTGTCGCTTCACCCGTCCGCGCGTCATTCGTGTGCAGTTGGCTTGTGCCCCGGCACCGCTAGCAGTTTGGCACACAGGCCAAGGGGGCGTGCCCGGCCGCGCGTTGTGGCGCTGGCCCCAGGCGGCCGGTGGTGCATGTTATCGGCCCCCCCCGCCGCGGCCCCGCGCCGCCCGCCGCCAACATTTTTTTGCTCTGGCCGTTGGCGGGGCGGCGCCTATCTGGGCTCGCGGTGGTGGCCGCCCGCCCCGGCGGGCACGCACCCAGGAGCCCCGCCTAGCAACGCCGGAGCGGCTTCCGCGCCTCTTAAGCTGGGCCCTGGTGGCGCGCGCCTTGCGCGGTTGCATTTGAATGTTTAAAAAGTCAGAAGAGGGCTGCAGAGGTTGTTCTCCCTTCCAGTTCGTTGCGAAGGTTGCCGCCGTTGTTTTCTCTGTTCAGCGTTGGACAGGCAGGTGGCTGCTATGTATGAACGTGACAAGCATCAGCAGACGCACGAAAGCGAGGACCAACGCAAGAAAATCGAAAGCAAGGCCGCAAAGAGATCGCTGCTTGGCTCCCCAGGTTTTGCGCGTACGTAGCTCGGGAGTGTGTGTGGCCAGTATTAGATAGAATGGACGCAAGCGATTTTTCCAGCAGTAGACCCATAATTGAACGCCAGTCGGATCTAGTTCCTTCAAGGATAGAAAGAAACGATCACACCGAGGCCATTCGTCCAAGGTAGAAGCGGCCAAATTAAAAAACGTTGCCAATCATCCAAGATGTTGCTTCGCATGCTCGCCCGTTAACCCTGGCCAAATGGGCCTGCCTTCGTCTCCGAGGGTGTGCGTGCGACTGTCTCTGCGCGAAGAAATAAAACCACCTTCGCCTTCCAATAATTAGCGCGAGTAGACGCAGCAGTGTTGCACCAACGTCCTCCGTTCACAGCGGCTTCTCTCAAAATCAGCGCGCGGCCCCCCACCTGCTACCGATGCCGGGGAACGGAAAAAACTGGGCGCCCGCAGACAGAGCCCAGTTCATGATCGTTTTTCTGTTCTGGCTCGAAGAAATGTGCCGGTTTTTTCGCGAACTTGGTGGCGAGACAGTGGCAAACAAACCGGCCCCGGCAGATCAGAGCGTTTCTGTCACCGTGATTAGGTACGCAAACCCCTTTCACAGGCGGAAGGGTTCTCCCCCACCCCGGTCCGAGATGATAACGAAGGGGGTAATGGAGTGCAAGTTCCAAATCGCGCGAACATGGCTCAGGAAAAAAGCGAAGCAAGAGGCCAAAGGTGAGTGTGGTGATCTCCTTTTTTGTCGTTTGCTTGCGTTCGAAATTAGTGCAGTGCTTTCCTTTGTGGGGCCACTACCACAAACCAAGAGTTTGCATTTTTGAAGCTGTTCTCGGCGTCGGCCAGTATAAGGAGGAAAAGCAGCGCTGGTAAATCCTTTGGCACAGTCTCGCGCTTTGTGAGTGAGGCAAGGTCGGGGCAGAATATGGGTCCGGTTGCAGCTTTACCTTTACGTTTGGAAATTCACCAAAATAAACTCCCCCAGGTGCCGCCTGGTCGAAACGAATGAACTTCGTGAGCCGCTGCGTAAAAGGAACGAAGGGCAGCTCCGCGCGGGAAGAGTGGAACACGCGCGTCAGGACAGCGCTGGTTCTTGCGCGCAGCCCATCTGACGAGTTCCTGGATGATCTTGAAAAGGATCTGAGTGGAGCGGCAGACGGGGCGGGCAGGTAAGTAGTAACTTTTCACATTTGCCGCAGCCTAGTACAGTCTATTCGTTGTTATGCGTGAAAATCATGCTCATCAGCTGTTCTGCGCACATTTCTTCTTCTGACTATACAAATGCCGTTTGCCTTCGGTTTCGGTGGTTGTTTTTTCAGCTTCTTGCCCCGCATCCACTCTCACTCACGTATTTATTTTGTCACACCACAGCGACGCCGGCGACGCAATCGACCCCGAGCGCATGCTGCATTCAGCAAAGCGTCTTTTGTCTGAACCCGGATGCGTGCAGAAATACCGCAAAAAAGAACAATTCTACATGCCTGCCGGGGGTAAGAAAGGTAAAAAGGACGAGGACCCGGACGCGGCGTACGTCAAGTATATGCAGGACCACCTCTTTGCGAAAATGGAGACCAACGTATTGAAGCTGCAGAAGACGGACGGAAAACGCCGCAGACAGGTCAGCAGACACGAGTTCTTCCTTTCCTGCACGAAAGTATGCGGACCCTTCTCAGGGATGAAGCTCTTCTTGATCCTGCAGAACTCGATAGAGCACGCCTTGGACGAAGGGGAAAGGCTGCCGAAGAACCTGGGCTACAGGAAGGAGTGCGGCGTTTCTTTCGGGCGCGGACCAAAACGCACGTTGAACATGGCGTACGGTTGGGGAGCTTTCAGTGTCCACTGCAAAAGCATCGACTAGTAGCAATTGCAATCATGCATGACACGCCCAACTTTCTACCCGAAGGAGTATGACAAATTGCTTTTTTGTACTTGGCGGATGAATTTGAATTTGTGACGCAATTCATACTATTGCGATGCTTTTGCAGTTCATATTCAGCTGCGCAAACGGCGGAGACGACACTACCGGAGCTGCGACCCTGGGGCTGTGGGACAAGCGGTTCCGGGACTTACTCAAGGCAGTGCGGCGCCAAGCCTTCCGTGACAACACCAGCCGGTTCGAAAACATACGGGCCGTGCTTGGAAAGAAGAAGACGGCACCATACGACATTGTGGTTTATGTCGGTTTTACCTGCGAGTTTGCTCGCTGGTGGGACGACGCGGAGCTGGGGGCAGCTGCGTTGGAAGTCACCGAGATGGAAAACGTGACGGAGGACACTGATACTGAAGACGAAGACGACTCGGATGACGATCTGTGAATAAATATGGAAGCCTCGCAGCGCACGTTGTGCCGACTTCGAAACCAAAACGCAACTTGGCCAATGAAAATGAATTTCGCACATATACGCTAAATTACGCACATAGACGCTTTCGCAAATATACGCTTGAGATGCACGCAACGGCATAAAATCATGACTGACGCAGCAGGAAGAAGCTAGACAAGCAAAAACGGCCGACGGGCGTTTTTCGTGAACACCCGCCGGGGCCGCCTCGCTTTTTTCCTATCGCGCTCTTTGGCCAGCTCGGTGCTGTCGGGAGAGTGGACCTGTGGAGCCACTTGTGCGCCTGCTCGGTGAGTGGTCGGCGCTCACTGACATGGGGCATCGGTCTTTCTCCTTACCACATTCAGCAAAGATATGCTGCTTCGGTTTTCGCATAAATATGGTGTCTTCTCCTGGTTGTCGAGTACTCTGTGCGTCAGTTTTCGGTACGATGAGACGCGTCGCCGCCGCCTCCCCGGGCGGGATACAAGTGCGGGCGCTCGTAGTCGTCGCGCTTGTCGTGCAACCAGTCGCGCAGTCGCGTTCGTCTGCTCTGCCGGTCGGTTTTTCGTGAAAAAAGAAGAAGGTCGGTTTACTTAATTTTGGCAGAGCTTCATCGTAGTATCGTTCTCCTTCGCATTGTCGTTACGATTCAGCCTGAATTCGTAGGGCGCCTAGATGTCAGACGCGCTTTAGTCTCTGTTGAGTAGAGAACTTAGAAACAGCCTTCAAGATAGTGAAACAAAGGTCGCCCCTCTTTTTCCTCTCACTGAGCCAAGCAAGAAAATAAAACTAAATGCTCCCTCAGAGCGCGCCCGTTAGAAAGCTTAAGACGTAGCGACTCTGCCCAATCATATTGCGCCCGTCAAGGCACGAAAAGCGTTGCACCGTGCCACAGCTTCGCGTCTTGTTGTTAGTTGCAAAGCCGGCCGGTGTCAAAGGTGCGTCACAGAACAGCTCATGTTGAAGCTGTCACGACCTCGAATGTGCTGGGTCGCGCAAGTCTTTGGCAACTTGATTGCAAGTTTCGACCTCCGTAATTTTGGGGGTCCGTTACACCAGTAAGGCAACACCTAGAAGCTCGAAAACTTGTCATGCTGAGCCATCACTTTTGGCCTCCTCATGCTACGCAACTCAGCATCACAAGTTTCCAGACCCAGACATATTTGCAATGCATACCTTTTCTCGTTTTCCCGGGCGTGAGACCAGCTGCGCAGGTGCTCGCGAAGCTGCGCCAACATCTGCGGGATTACAACGTCATCACTATAGTCAGGAAAAATCCCCCCTCCCCATATCAAAACAGAAATCTGTGATGCAGATTTGCGGCCACAAATCAGCTTTGTCATGCTAGGAGGGAAATAAAGATGCGGACTGTAGTTGTGGTTGGCGTGGGAAAGCGTTGCATCCTCAGCATGACAGGAGGCAGCCGGAAGCGGGAAACGGCATGACAAATTGCCTGCAAACGAGGCCACAATTGCGGCGCTTGGCCTTCTAGCATTACAAGTCGATTTGTGTATTGAAATACAGCTTCACAAATTTCGTTTTCGATATGGGGAGAGGGGATTTTTCCTTTTGATAATCACCCCATTCGATGTCGTGGTTGGCGTATCTTTTCAAAAACACGTCCGCCAGAGTGCAGGTTGACCAACAGGTTTCCGGCACTAGGTGCGCGTTCTCTACGACTCCGCCCATACACTTCGCGATGAATTTCAACACCAAGGGGTCCGCGATGTTCTGATAAGCCCGCAACGGCACCTATCATGTTGAAAACCGTGGTCCCCACCCCATAATCAACATGGGAAATCTGCTAGACAAATCAAATTGCTTTGGCTGTTGCGCATGACAATTGGCCTCGTAGTGTAATCCTGTTCAGCATCAGCTAGTAGTGAAGCAGCATCACAGATCTAGCATGTCATGCTGATTGGAGCATGACCGATTCCGAAACACAACTAGAAAATGCTTCTCATGGGGCTCCGCATGAGAAATATTTTCAGCATGCAGATTGGCATTACAAGTGTGTGGTGGGGACGTTTTTACACAGGATAGCACCCGCAGTATCCCTATGCATTGCAAAGGCATCGTACTCGTAGAAATGCATTACAGATTTTTCCAGCATGAGAAATAAAATTTGTAATGCTGCTTCACCTTAAGAAAAAGATTTGTAATGCATGATTGCAATACGAGTACGATACTTTTGCACAGGATAATCCCCGCGGGCTGAATTGCGTTCAGCAGAACTTTGGCGACGCGATGGCACTTATCAAATGCAAATACGTCTGGGTCCTCTGGGAGAGCGGAACTTGTGATGCGTCCTGTGGATCACACAAAAATCTGTCTTGCGTGATCACCAAAAGTTGCCCGCATCTGCCCACCATGAGAGGGAGTTTCTCATGCAGGACAGGCATGATAGAGACCTTGCAGTAGAATCTGTCATGCTAGATCCTGCATTTCAGACCTCATGGGGCATAGAAATTCTGCATGACAAGTTTTTACTCTTCCAGACATCCAGGGATATTTGCACTTGATAGCACTCCAACGGAGTCAAATAGGGTCGGTCGACGAGAGGGGGCTGCTCGTTGGAAGGTACTACAGTAGAGCCCTCCTGCTGCTTCTTGGAAAGGTCCACCTGGTTGAAGGTTGCCTGTGTCATATCCACGAAAAAAAGTGTGTAAGTGTAACTTTCTTTGAGGAACAGCATCACAAATTTGCTCTACATGACAGAGAAAACCTGTCATGTGTGGTTTGTAAGGGAAAACACACATGAAAAGAGGATTTCATAGCTGTCTGGCATGACAGGCGTAACTCTGTTGCATCTTCTGCAACACAAGTTTACACTTACACAGTTTTTTTCTTGCATATGTCACGGCGGACGGCGTCGTCGGTGCGGTCGTCGCTTTATCAAATGCAAATATGTCTGGGTCTGGAAACTTGTGATGCTGGGTGGCGTATCATGCGGAGGCCGCAAGTGCTGGCTCAGCATGACAAGTTTCTGAGCTTCTAGGTGCTGCGTATTCTGCATGACAAACTGCGTTTCTGCATGTTGACAGAAAAATGGCGCTCTTGGGTAAGGTGCATGACAGATTTGAGAGTCATGCCGGACAAGCATGACAAACATGCATTCTTCCAGACCCAGACATTTTTACAATCCATACACGTCAGAATCACGAGGAGCACCAGCAGAGGAATCTCTGGTCGCGTCCCACACTCCTTGCTCGAAGTTATCGTCTATTCCTGCACGCACGAACAGTTCCTCGCCCAGTCTATGAAATGCAAAAGCATCGCACTAGTACAAACCAGCCATGCTCCGGCTGCCGCCGGAGCGCAAGGCTGTTGGGCCGGGGCAAGACAGTTTGCCGATCGGACCACAACGCCACGTGCCTGTGCACAGCGAAAGATACTGGAGTCCTTCACAACGAAACATACTGGAGTTTGCGCCGCGCCAACCCGCAGGACCACTTGCGCGCTTCCCGCGCCTGTGGGCGCTCTGCGCAGGGAGCAGCTGCAAAGAACACCGGGGGCGAACAGAAGCCGCCCGGCGCGAGAGGGTAGCGCAAGAGGGTAGCGCGAGAGGGTGGCGCGGGAGGGTGGCGCGAGAGGGTTGCGCGAGAGGGTTGCGCGAGAGGTTTTGCGCGAGGGGGTGCGCGAGAGGGTGGCGCGAGAGGGTGCGCGTGGGGGTGGCGCGGAAAGGCGCCGAACAAAACAAGTCCGCGAATGGCCTGCAATGCCAAATACGGGGAGTGCCATGGGGATTCGCGCCCGCTTAGGTGTGCTTTTACCCTCTCACAGACCTCCCGCAGACCCTCTTTTTGACCTCTTTTGGGGGTCCCCGCTAATAATCCGGCTATACTCGTGGGCAGAGGTCAACAGAGGTGGCCGAGAGGTGGCCAAGAGGGTCCGCGAGAGGTCGCACCTTATTCGCGCCACCTCTCTCCACCTCTGTCGACCTCTCGCGCCCCCTCTTTTTGACCTCTCTGCACCCTCTCAGGCACTTAGGCGGCGCTTTAGGGTGAGCGCTTCGGCGGGCTATACTCGCGCACCCTCTCGCCGACCCTCGCGAATGGGGTCCCGCGCCACCTCTCCACCTCTGTCGACCTCTTTTCTACCTCTTTTGACCTCTTTTTGACCTCTCGGCCACCTCTTGTTTACCCTCTGTCTACCTCTTTTTTCGCATGAATATAATATATAGTAATTGCAATACAAATTTCCTCAGCATGAGAAATAAAATTTGTAATGCGGATTTAACTTAAGAAAGAAATTTGTAATGCATGACTGCAATTACTACGAGTACGATACTTTTGCACAGGATACAGTCGCTGTTCCAGCAAGTCGTTGTTGGAAAGTCCGGAATATCAAATGCAAATATGTCATCTGGGTCTGGAAGAGTCCGAGTTTGTCATGCTAAATCTGATCGACACAAAAATCTGTATTGCGGGACCAGCAAAAGTCCTCACTTCTGGTTACCAGAAGGCGGTATTTCTCATGCGCATTCAGCATTAGAGGGCCTTCTCAAAACTTGTGATGCTAGTGCTCACATTCCAGACCTTCTGGCCCATGCGAAAGCTGCATGACAGAGCTTGCATCTTCCAGATCCAGACATTTTTGCACTTGATACGGAAAGCAACAAGGGAGCAGATGCAGAAGTAGACCCCGCATCCTCGCCCCCGCCAGCTGGTCGTTCCCGATCCTGTTTTATCGAAAGGAAATGTCCCCCCTCCCCATATCAAAACGGAATTTCTGATGCTGGATTTGCGTACGCAAATCCTAGATGTCTTGCTGGAGAGCACTGCAGGCCCATACTAAGTGCGAAAAGCGAGGCTTTGGCCTAGGCGCTTAGCATGAAAAATATCCGCACTGTAGGCCCAACAGCATCACAAACCGCCTGCATAATACGGCGGACTCTCTGGCTTTGCCTTCTTGCAACACAGTCAGGATTTGTAGCCACAAATCTGCATCACGAATTTTCAGAAGGCTGCGTTTTCAATATGGGGAGGGGGGATTTTTCCTTTTGATATGTTCCCGGCTTTTCAATCGGGAAGCAAGCTCCTGCACCTCCCGCTGCGCTGAGGCGGAATAATCACGAGGCAGGAAATATCAAAGAAAAAAAGTTCGTCACGATCACTCATGCGCATTCCTGCAATACAAAATTGTTTGTCATGCGTAAAAATGCATCACAGCCAAACTTCATTAGGGATTTGGATTTCCCTAGTGTTTCTGCAATACAAGGAAAGTTTGTGATGCTGAGAAAATTTGTAATGCAAAACCTGCAAGTTAGTGACTGTGACAAACTTTTTTCTCTCCATAGGAAAAACCGTCTTGCGAGATTCTGGATTAGATGGGACGGTGGTGAAGCAGATGAGGTGGTAGTTCTCGAGGCGTTTTTGATTGCAACGACGTTCGTGCTGCTGGCCGTTGCGAAGGTGACCAGAACCACAGAGAAACTACACGACCAGAAAAACGCCGCCATCTTCGTTTACTTCTATTCCCCTACGAAATATCAAACGGGTGTCCTCTTCTAGATGACACAAAGTATGTACTCTATTGCATCCTGGTTGCGACGGCCTAGTAGTGGAAGTGTCGGCGACCAGGAGAAAAAAGCCAATATCTTAATCCTCACACGATAAAAAATAAACAACCTACGCTCAACACACCAGTACATCCACAAACCGGCGTTCAGGATTGGATCCAGTCCGACGTATGATTTTTTTATGAACCGCCGCTAGTTCTTTATGGTAAGAAGTACAAGTGCAAGTAGAAGTAGCACGTCCACCGTTCAATATTGCAACCAAAAAGCTTCTTCGAAGCGTTTTTTGCAACTAAGGCGGCATCAAGCTTGCGGCTGATTGTTTTCGCCGTTGTCAACATCGTACTTGCTTGAGGTCAATGGTTCTGAGTTCTCTCAGCCTTTTTGTTGTTTTCCCCGTGTCTCTCGTAGCAGCGTGTTAAAAGACGAACAACAGGTCTGTCATGCGCTTTTCAACAATTAAAAGTCCCCGCGAAAGCTTTGGCCACTGCTTCACCTTATTCTTACGGATGTGCCAATCAACTATCAGTTTGGGTTCAAAAATGGAGCGGCTTTTTTGATACTCGACAAGGAATTTTGCACAGCCTAAACAAGCTAAGCAACTGAAGGTGAATTTTCTCCGTATTTCCGGATCTTTTTTCGCAGGTTAATATCCAAAAACTTCGATCTTTTTTCGCAGACAGAAAGATAAAAAACGAGGCGAGCAACTGCCGATCAGGTTATAAAGAAGAAAGAGAGAAGCACAAAAGAGGGAGTTGACCTCAATTCTGTAATGCTGAAAACGATGAAAGTCGAAATAAACACAAGGACAATACGTTTGTGCCCGGCTTATCGTGTTTCGCTAAAGAAGAAGAAGGAAAGGGGCAAAAAAGTAGTAGTTTGTAATGCTAGAGCGGCAACTTGGAGCACATTTCGCATTTTTTCGAAACGCACTACCTAACAACCTCCAGAACCACTCGGACCAAGACTACGATCAAATTTGTAATACTGAAAACGATACAAGACGAAATAAACTTGGGTTACTGCCGTTCTTCCAGTCGCCGCGCATAAAATATTTGATTTTTTCTAGTGATGGTAGAAAAAATCAAAAAACGGTAGAAAAAATCATAACGAGAATAAAAGAGAAAAAAGAAGAGAAAAGATATAAAGAGAAAATCAAACGAGAAAACACAAAGACGACGGCTTTTCCCACAAGAAACAAACGCCTCGCTTTGATTTTTTCTACAGCTGTAGAAAAAATCAAATGGAACTCGTCCGAAACCGAGAGAAGCGAGAAAATGGCAAGAACTCGAGAAGTTCTCACTTTTTCTCGAGGTTCTCGCTTTTTCTCGAAAGTCTTCTCGTCCCGCCCATTCGAGGCCAGCGGCCGAAAACCTCCAAAATACGGTAGAAAAAATCAAACACCTCCGGGGAAAATCAAAAGACCTCCACCCAGAAGCGGAAAAACCGAACACACGCGCACGCGCCAAGCGATGCGCGAAGCCCCAGCACCGCGAAGCGCCAGACGGAGGTGGGAGCGCGCCCCATGTGTGGGCAACGCTGAGAAACGGCCTCGCCTTGCAAGCGGACGCGGTTCGTTTTCCTTTCAGGCCAACGGGCCCGCCACCCACGCAACCAGGCGGGGCTGGGCGCACTGGGTGTGCAAAACAAAGCGGACCTCGCGGCCGAGAAAAGAGAAATAACAAAGCCGCGCGCGCAGCGCCCGGAGATAATTTCCCAAGTGACATCGCAAGCGGGGGCGCGCGGTGGGCGCGGGTAGCGTGGCGAGGCAACCACGCCGCGCGCGCTGCGCGCGGAGAAAATTTTTCCGACAAGCGGGAAACGCAGCCAAGCGAGGGAGCGGGCGCATTGGGCGCAGGGTAGCCAACGAACCCGACACACTTCGCGGGCAAGAAGAAGGCAGAGACAGCAAGGGCGCGCGCGAAGCGCGCGGAGAAAATTTTTCAAGCGACAGACGAAGGCGGGGGCGCGCCCCATGTGTGGGGAACGCTAAGAAGCAACCTCGCCGCGCGCGCAGCGCGCGGGGAAAATTTTTCCGAAAAGCGGGCCACGCAACCAACCAAGCGGAAGCGCGCGGCATTGGGTGCAGACGAGCCGAGCCGACATACTTCGCGGCCAAGAAGACAGTAGAGGTAGCAATGCCGCGCTCGCAGCGCGCGGAGCAAATTTGTCAAGCGACAGATGGAGACGGGGGCGCGCCCCATGCGTGGGGAATGCTGAGAAGCCACCGCGCAGCGCGCGGAGAAAATTTTTCAAAGGGCAGACGGGGGTGGGGGCGCGCCCCATGTGCAGGGGACGTTGGGAAGCAACCTCGCCGCGCGCGCAGCGCGCGGAGAAAATTTTCCAAGCGGCAGGCGAAGGCGGGGGCGCGCCACATGTGTGGGGAACGCCGAGGGGCAACCACGCCGCGCGCGCAGCGCGCGGAGAGAATTTTTCAGGCGACAAACGAAGGCGGGGGCGCGTCTCATGTGTGGGGAACCCTAAGAAGCAACCTCGCCGCGCGCGCAGCGCGCGGGGGAAATTTTTTCGAGCAGCGGGCTACGCAACCGACCAAGCGGACGCGCGCGGCATTGGGTGCAGACGATCCGGGCCGACATACTTCGTGGCCAAGAAGACGGCAGCGGTAGCAATGCCGCGCTCGCAACGCGCGGAGCAAATTTTTCAAGGGACAGACGGAGATGGGGGCGCGCCCCATGCGTGGGGAATGCTGAGAAGCAACCTCGGCGCGCGCGCGGCGCGCGGAGAAAATTTTCAAAGGGCAGACGGGGGTGGGGGCGTGCCACACGTGCTGGGAACGTTTGCAAGCAACCTCGTCGCGCGCGCAGCGCGCGGAGCGAATTTTTCAAGCGACAGGCGAAGGTGGGGGGCGCGCCCCATGTGCGGGGAACGCTAAGAAGCAACGTCGCCGCGCGCGCGGCGCGCGGAGAAAATTTTTGAAGCGGCAGACGGAGGTGGGTGCGCGCCCCAAATGTGGGGAGCGCTGACAAGAAACCTCGCTGCGCGCGCAGCGCGCGGAGAATGAAAATTTTTGCGGCAAGCGGGCCACGCGGCCAGGCGGGGCCGCGCATTGTGTGGAGAAGAACCGCACCCACATACTCGGCGGCCAAGAAGAAGGGCGAGGCAGGAAACCCGCGCGCGCAGCGCGCGGAGAAAATTTTTCAAGCGACAGACGGAGGTTGGGGCGCGCCCCATGTGCAGAGACGCTGAGAAACAACCTCGCTGCGCGCGCAGCGCGCGCGCGGAGAAAGTTTTTTCTTGCATTCTTCTCGATTTTTCTCAAAGCACCCGACTGGTTTTTTCTGCAGTGGGAGCACGGTTTGATTTTTTCTAGGTGCTTTTTGATTTTTTCTACGGTATTTTTTTTTTTCTCGACATGTTCGTACGCGCCAGAGAAGAAAATATTGAAGAGGGCAGGCCTGTGCGGAGAGGTCAGTACGCATGACAAATTCGAAAAAACGTTCAGAAGAGAATCGAGACCACAAGAAGGAGAACTTGTTTCCTCTCGGACCTTCCTAAGTGCAACTGCCCAAAGTGTGCCCGGCAGTCGTAAAAAACGCCGATTGTTTTCGTCGTTGTCAACATCGTACTTGCTTGAGGGTCGTTTTCTTGGTCACTTTCACTCTCTCACCACTACAAGAGTGGCTGGTCCCACTGCAAGGGCCTTTGAACAAAAGAGCATGATGGTGTTCCACTTTTCATCTTCTTCTTTTTCGTCACGCTTTTTTTTCCTTGTTCAAAATCGTCGCACTGTCAAAACGCATGTTGATCCCCCCGTAGCTCAGCGCGCTCGCCGGCGGCTGTTTCCTTGTCCGTTCGTATTCCTCGAGCTTTCTTTGCGTTCATCTGTCGGGGATTTCTTTGCATCATGCGACTTGTGGACATGTATGCGACTTGTGGATTTCTTCGCGTCACTTCTGTAGTCTTCAATATATGCTGACTGTACATGATCATCTTTAGATTAGGCTTTCAGTGTGCTTGTGGATGCGAATTCGTCATGGTATTGCTATTTTTGTAAAGCTAGATCTTTCACAGGCTGGCATGGTACGGCAAAACAAAAACTGTACACGTTCTCCCTTTATATCCCAAAAGAATTCGGTATCGACAAGTTTTGTACTACGGGAGACAGATAGTGGCTGGATGGGAAGCTTAAAAGTATGTTTGTCTGGTTTTCTAAAAGAGCTATGTTTTCGAAAAGGAAAGCACTAGGTAGTGCCCTAGCTTGAAAGTATGCGTGTCCGGTTTTCTAAAAGAGTTGTTTTCGAAAAGGAAAGCACTAGTACCCTGGGATAGGCACAGCTCATAGTGAAAGTATCAACTTCTACAGGAAATTTTTGTACAAAAGAATAAGACACGCCACCCAGTGGTCATTTTCGACAACGAAGTTTCTAATTTGTCGTAGAAGTCGTGCTTTAGATCCCGACGCACGGGAATGTATTTCGTGTCCTGGCGAATCTTTCTCAACCGCCAGCACCAGGCCCGTCGAGCCATTCAGAGTCATCTTCAAGCCCAAACGCTGGGGGTAATTTGAACGGGGCAAGTAAAGATAAATCCGCTGGTTCATGTGGCAGGACAAGGATACTACTAAGCGGCCTCAGTTTCGCATCTTCAGGATGAGGCCTAGGCGAGGAAGGTGCTCTGCTCATCGGCAGCAAGGCCGACGAAGGTGCCGCGCCGCTCCCTACGTGGTCCTCGTTGCTGTTTCGCCTCGAACTCGATCCACTTCCAAACATATAAAAATAATCACAATTCGCAGACGCGGTTGCTGGGTCCGCCCACTTGCGGGGCACGTGGGATCTCTGTTTTTCAAAGTCGTTATCCCCATTCTTGTCCCGCAGTGTCAAGTGGATCGGCAACGATCCCAACACCATGCTGCGACTTGTGGATTGCGGGCTGCTGTGCGTCGGGGATTGCGGGCGGCTGTACGTCGCCTCTCGTTCCGGTCCAGTCGTCCTTGATTGTGCGTTCTGGTCCAGTCGTCCTTTCTGCGTCGGGGATTGCGGGCGGCTGTGCGTCGCAGCGTCTTCCGCGAATTGTCGGAGGTCTAGGTGCCCGTGGACACGATTCAGATGCGGACGCCGTCGACCGCGACCACCATTCGCATGATTTATAGTCGCGGAGGCTACTGCGTGTGGCGACGATGCTTCTTGGTGGAGGCCGGACGCGAAAACTGCCATTACCGCAAACGCCGAGTTCACGAGAAAGGCGAACAAGCAGCACTTTCCTCCCTCAAGTCTCGACATTGGTAGCTTGAACTGTGGCCATAAGGAAACAACAACTATGCCTCTGCTGCAGACATGTAATCTAAATCAGGTCGAAGGTGAAGGCGAAAGTGAAAATATACAGGCCTAATCGCTATTCACACGACGCTTCTGTAAGCGACCGCGGCAGAGGTGAGGACGTTTTACAACACGGGAGCAGCCCCCGGGGCCAACTATTATGCAAACCCGTGTTTGCAATTGCACAGATTGAGCTTTTCTATTTTTGGGAATACAAATCGATGCTAGGGCTATAGAAAAATCGTTCGTCAATACGGGTCGTTGATGTTTGTCGAGCGTAACTATTCCACAAAAAGGCGAGATGCGCGAACGAAGTGAAAATATTATCAAGACAGCCCTGGGCCTCGATTCAAAGAGGAGCACCGCTCGAAGGATCTAGTTTCGAAATGGAGAGGAGGTTCAAGCACCGCAATTCTTCCCAAAAGGCCCGCATGTAGGTGCGGGTTCGCAATGCTTCTATTTTTCTTCCCAAAGTATAGGCGTTACACTCACCAAACAACTTCAATTTACTTAGAAATAGAACCCAATTTGTAAGAACGGCGTAACGTCAAATGACCTGCCAACTCTAGCCCGCGAGTTAAGCGTCTGGCCGGCCGGCCAATGACAACGAGCACCTCTGGGGCTGTTTGCACCCAGCCAGAAACCCTCTACCGTCCAAGCCGCGAGGGAGCTAAATGACCGTCCGGCCGGCCTGCCGGGCGGTTAACTCGCGGGCGCGAAGAGTTAATTCCCCCCTGCTATGTTACTCGCCCGGCTCTAGTGCTAATTCTCCCCTATGTTACCCAAATAGTCTAGCTCTAGCTCGAAAATGCGATTTTTAATGCTGCCCGTACGATAACGATTGCGATTCCACTCCTTCGCGATTCGATGATAAGTGCGAAAATATGCAGAGTCCGAATGCTATCTTAGCCCGCGATGTTGAAGAAGCCAGTTGGCCCAATAAACATATGCTTGGCCCAACATAAACCCTTTGTGAAACTGTACACGAAGATCTCAAAAACGTAGATATTTAAAAATCATACAACATTTATATTGAAAACTAAAATCCCAAAGGGAA
The DNA here is from genome assembly GCA_905178155.1 of Amoebophrya sp. A120. Classification (NCBI taxonomy): domain Eukaryota; class Dinophyceae; order Syndiniales; family Amoebophryaceae; genus Amoebophrya; species Amoebophrya sp. A120. The sequence continues at coordinate 813,958 of CAJINV010000022.1, read as the reverse complement.
GTTTGAAAATAAGCACTGTAGCATAGCGAACTGAACATAATTGAGAGAGCACATCCTGTGAAGGGTTTTTTGGAGAACGAAGAAGGAAGCGACTACGTGAGTCCCTAGCTAGAAATGGGCGCGGCGCGAGTGTGGATACTTCTGCCCACGGGGTCCCACATGGCGGAAGCTGGAGCGCTACGACCAAGCAGCGCTACACCCAGCCTACCAAATGGGTGCTCCCCTAGTTAGCATTTGGTCGATCGTTTTGCGCCCGTGGGTACCGGTTCACCGCAAAAACGAAATGCATAACTAGCGTATACCACGACCTAACTATATCTAGTTGCCGGCTAGTCTCGAAAATAATCATACAAACGTCTTTACAAACAAGTGAAAATGTGATGGAAGGAGCTTGATTATGATTTTCTTGTGCGGAGCGGGGATCTGCAGCCGGGAAGACCACGTCGAAATTTCAAGAACGATCTCTCTTCGTGTCGAAGTGCTGAGAATGCGACCTTATCGGAACTCTGATTATAATTTTTTCTTGCTTGAAAGCAATAGCATTTTACCCGGAAATGGATCTGTGATGCGAAAGCGAATCGAAATTGAAATTGAACAGCAGCAGGTTGATTTTCATGCTTCGAATCAGGTGAGTGCAGAAAGAGATAGGAAAGGGAGAATTCCTCACCAGAATGCAAAGTTTTACAAGTTTTCGAAAGTGCAATAAGCGTAAGATTTGCGTCAGAAGCGGAGAATGCAGGAAGATCTTAATGCAAAAAGCCTAGATATTTAAAAATCAACATACAACATTTATATACTTGAGCTAAAATGGCTACGGAGAGCTCCTGTTGGCCAAAATGATCTTAGTTCCTCGTCCATTTTAAACATCTGCATTACCTGTAGTAGTTCGAATTTTGTCGTCCTCTTTCAAGAACAAAAGAGCATGATGGTCGTCCCACTTTTCATCTTCTTCTTTTTCGTCACGTTTTTATTTTTTCTTTCATTTTCAAACTTTCTAAACAAACTGCCATGCGGTTTGTTCAGAATCAATCTGCCATGCGGTTTTTCCATGGGGTTGGGGGGGGATCAATCTGCCATGGGGGGGGGATCAATCTGCAATGCGGTTTTTCCTTGAAGATTCCAATGTTTTTCAAAAAAGATTTTTCAGCTCCGAATGTTTTGTTGTAGGTCTTTGAGATTTGCATTACAGATTTCGTATTTTGTTCTCTTAATCCTCACAAGCGCAACCGAATAACCGAGAGTTACACTTTCTGAAACACAGTCGCCCTGGGTACGACGTGGCTCAAAAAATTCCTCGGTATATCGCTTTTGCTATCGTATACGAACGGCCCGTCTACTTCCCGCCAACTGTAGGCACGGCGTCCACCTCCTCTATTTCTTCCCCTTCTTTACCTTCATCGCCTTGATTTTCGTGTACTCCTGTTTCGCCTCCTTGAGGAGCTTCTTGCCATCTCGACTCACTCCACCGATAGGCACAAAGTCCCGGCCTTTTTTCCCGACGTCCAGCTTTTGCTTGGCCTTCGCGCAAGCCTTGTGCCAGCCCGCGAACTTCTTTTTCCCAGCCTTCGAACGCTTTTTGCTGACGATTTTGCCCTCGGCGTTCATCATCAAATCCGATTTGTAAAGACCGCTCGCAGTACGGCCGCGCGTACCGTTCCAAACCTGTTGGTAGGTGCCCCGGATTTTGTTACCTGAAGGAATAAGGGCGGTGATTGGGGAAAGGTGGTTGGGAGATTTCATAGGGGGAATCCTGCATCCTGTTCCTGTTTCTTATAGATAATGTTTGATCCTGTGTTCCTGTTGCTGTTTCTTATAGATAATGTTTGAAGATCCTGTGCCTGTTCCTGTAAGATAGTGATGCTCCTAGACAACACGAATTGAAGAAGTGACACCCCAAAAAGAAAACCCCTCTCAAGTCTTGTTTAGAAACTCGTAGTACCTCGCCCACCGGCTCCATCTTGCACCATTTTGCGCCACTCCGCTTCCGTGCGTACCGTATCGTTGGACTTTGACATGATGATAGTGATGTTGAAGATCCTTCTCTACTACTACTTTCCCGATAGACACTCTATTCCGTGATGAAAATCAAAGACAAAATCCTTCTCTATACTATTCGGATAGACACGACTTTTCGAGACCGAGAGATTCGTACTGAGTTTTCCTCTTAGTCGTCTTCCTGTGTATAATTTTGTGTATTCGATAAGACACGGGAAAAAAATCGTATTTGTACGTTGACAACTGAAGCTGGAGGAAACGCAACTTTTTTGATTTAAAATTTATGATCATTCACATTCTATTTCCGTGCAGTAGATTTTTTTCTACGCTAACAGCAATATATAATATATGCTATCGTTATTTCCAGCATCGGAAGTAGAGACGAGTTTCAGCGACCGTATTTCACGACTTATCGGTACTGCTACTACGTCAAAAAGGTCTTCAGAACCTCCCGCGTCACGCACCGTGCTCTTAAGGGTTGACAATTTTTACTCTTCGTTTTTCACTAATCTATGATATTTTTCTCCCCAAACCACGTCGGTCTACAGCGCTGGCGAATATCGAAATTCTCGAATAAATCTCAGCACACTAATTTCTTACTGGTCGTCGTTCATCAAAGTTACTTACATCGCAAAGTGAAGGGACTTTTGATTTTCAGCATTACAGATTCCTTGCCGGTAAAACTGCCCACATGCGCCACAGCACAAACTCAGTGGCAAAATCAAAAGCAACTTGTCATGAGCAACATGTAAACGAGAGTCGCGTGAGTAAACAAGTGTAAACAAATATATAGATAGAAAGTGCGCACGAAGTAGAGCAAGGTACTAAGTTACTGCTTTCTGCGGTCAGACCGATAGGACCGTGTACCGTCAAACTCGCGCACATTCACGAGAAATTTCCGGCATGAGTACCGAGCACCCTCTTCACGACCGAGTTCTACAGAATACGGCGCGATACGAAAATTGCTTCCAGTCTGTCATGCAGTCGGGGGAACAAGAGCCAGGATAATCCTGCTGGTCCCACTTTTCTTCCTCTTTTTCGTCACGTTTTTTTTTCCTTCATTTTGAAACCTTTCTAAAACATCAACTTGCTAAATGCGATTTTAAACTTGGGGAGTTCTTGTAGTTTAGACTTCTTGTTTCGAGAGCTGTTAAGAACTGACGGGTCGAAAAACATAGTAGGAAGGGAGTAATACTTGCATCCAACGATCAATCTCGTGTGGTTGTCATCGCCTTGTTGAAAACGCACACATCCGTCGTAAATAGTGTGAATTTTCGATCTCATTTATTCAGCAGTTGTTCTTCGAGCTCATGCTCCATTCTGAGACCCTATTTAGTTGCTCTTCCTCCTTTCATGGAGATTTCGGAGGCAGAATTGGGGTGTGTAATCATCTAGACATTTATAATAAATACGATTATCGGGTTGGTGATTGTTTCTTCGATTCTGGTATTTCTAACTATCTACGTACTCTTTCTTCGATTAAAGGAAATGAAATTATTTCATCTTTTCCTTTAGAGCTATTTCTTGATTCTTGACTTCATTGAGAAACTAAAATGAAAATTGCATAACATGAACATCTACGTCTCTGCTTCTTCTCGTGCCAACGATTTCGCTTTTTACATTTAAGTAAAATGAAATGATCATTAAGTAAAAGTGCGTTCCTCGGACGAAATCAGTTTTCAAGATAGGAAGCCTAGTCATGTTCTAGAATATGGGGCTCTCAAGCGTTACATTCTCAACTGTCACATGATTTGTCATGCAAAATGCACATCAGCATCCACACGATGAAGCTACTGCGCACGACAATCTTTTGAAAGGCTAAACAGCATTGAAATCTGTGCTAATTATTTTGTAATGCGAGAGGCGCAAGCTCCCTTCTTTTGCTTTAGCTTTTCCTAAAATTGCATCACAATTCACGCAACAGTTGAGAATGTAACATTTGAGAAGGCCATAATGAAAGAAACCAAATTTTTGTTCCTGGATGAAACAGGTTGAATGACGCACGCAGTTCGCCTATCAAAAGGAAAAATCCCCCCTCCCCATATCAAAACGAAGTTTCTGATGCTGGATTTGCGTACACAAATCCGATTTGTCTTGCTGGAGAGTGCGGCAGGCTTATACTAAGCCCGAAGTGGGAAGCTTTGAGCTAGGCGCTGAGCATGGCAAACGTGTAGTCTGTAGGGCCAACAGCATCACAAACCGCCAACAGAGTGCGGCAGAGCCTGCGCGGTTGCGTTCTTGCAAGACAGAGACGATTTGAGGTCACAAATCAGCATGATAAATTTTCTGGGCCGTGCCTTTTCGATATGGGGAGGGGGGATTTTTCCTTACAATATCGCCTCGTCTCCGATCTTGTCCGAAAGTAACCTTAGCTCAGTAGACATTTCTTGAAGTAGAGGACTAATTCGGGTTCTCTTTTGTTCTATATCTGCTTTAATACTACTTCCCTCGTCAGCTTCTGACTTGCTGTGCATCGTCTAGTACATTGGACTGTTGTAGTTGCCGCCCGGCGTATCATCGAAGTAATCGCTATTCATCCCGTGGTCTGGCGCCACGGTCGATATCGAAAGGAAAAGTCCCCCCTTTCCATATCAAAACGGAATTTCTGATGCTATATTTGTGTACACAAATCAGCTTTGTATTGCAGAGAGGCATTGCGGCCAGAGCCCCAGGCTAGGTAGGGGCGTATGGGCCTAGTTGCTCAGCATGGCAAACGGCTGACCTTTAGGCCCAACAGCATGACAAATCGCTTCCACAATGGGAAGGAAGCTTCTGCCCTTGTCTTCTTGCAAGACAGATGTGATTTGTGCCCTCAAATCAGCAACACAAATTTTCGGAAACATACCTTTTCAATATGGGGAGGGGGGATTTTTCCTCTCCATAGTCGACGCATCCTCTTCAGCAATTGTAGCGAGGACGCCGGTATGGATTGCAAAAATCCCTGGATGTCTGGAAGAATGCCAGACTTGTCATGCAGGTTTTCCATGACCCATGAGGTCTGGAATGCGGGACCTCGCATGACAGATTCGGTGAGAGTTCTATCATGCGTATCCTGCATGAGAAACTGCCTCTTGCTCAAGTCAAAAGTGGACAGCTTTTGGTAATCATGCAACACAGATTTTTACATGATTCAGATTTAGCATGACAAGTTGCTTTGTTCCAGACCCAGACATTTTTGCATTGGATAGCCGGCGTTCGGACGCGTGACCATCGACATCGCATTGCCCCTCGCCTGTCGATGTTATTCTTGTGTTTTATTTACCGGTTTCCAAAATAAAATCCGCCAGACTTCTATAGCGTCCGTAGTGAAGACCTCACCACATAAACATAAGTACTATTCTTGGAAGAAAGGCTACTGCTCTTGATTGTCAAATATGTATTGATTGATCTTGCTGGTTGATCTTGCTGGTTGATCTTGCTGGTTGATCTTGCTGGTGGTTTTGATCGTTAGGTTGATCCTTTGGCCAATTTGTGATGCTATTGCTGGAACCTAGCGGCAAAGATGGGGGCTTCGGTAGAATCTAGCCACTTATTTCTTTGTCTTGCTAATCACAACCGAATTCTTGATTACGGTGGACATCACGAAAGGTCCACCACATAGACAAAACGAATAAAGTCATGAAGATGTTCTGTTCACACCGACCTGGGGCGGTCGGGACAGCAAATAAAGACGACCTAAAACCAGCAAAATGGAAGACTTACCAAGCGGCCCTGGCGGCGTAAATCGAGGATAGTATTCGCCAGCACGGCCGTGTGCCAGTCGACGTTTATGCAGTTCTCGTCCCACGTTACATTCTCAACTGTTACATGAATTTGTATATGCAAGAGAAGCGAAAGGAAAAGGGGAAGGTTGTTGCACCCGCCGCACTACAGATTTGGCATGGATTTCCATGCTGTTTGTCTCTTGTAGAACTTGTCATGCGAAGCAGCTTGATCATGTAGATCTTGACGGTAATTTTGCATAACAAGTCATATAGCAGCTGATAATGTAAGGTTTGAGATTAATTCCATAGGATTGCACAGGAAGGTATGAAAGGAAAAAGTATGAGCGTACTGGTGGTGATTTTTACATTGCAAAAAACTAGCTTAAAATGACAAATAAAATCTCTTTGTCATGCGAAGTGCGATTAGATTAGTCCTGCATGATTGCAATTTTACTACAAGTACGATGATACTTTTGCAATGCATAGAAGGACTCGCGGTACAGTAAATTTTCGACGTAGAGTATCCTGAGTGAAAACGTACCCACACCAGAGTCAGGATGGGGATTTTGCAACACAAACCCAGGAGTTTTGTGAGTCACGCATGACAAGTTGCGCTATGCAGTGTAGTGCAGGGTAGCAAGTGCAGCCGCGTCACAGATTCATCTGCTCATCCTGTTCACAGCATCACAAATTCCAAAACACAATTGGAAATGGCTCTCATGGGGATGCGCATTACAAGTCTTCCTGTCTTTGCAAATTTGCATTACAGCTCTGGGGTGGGTACGTTTTTACTCAGGATACAGAGCGGTGGACTGGCCACCGCGATCGTGCTGGGGATCGGCTTATCAAAAGTAAAAATCCCTGGATGTCTGGAAACTTGTGATGCTGGTTGGCGTCTCATGATGAGGCTACAAATGCTGGCTCAGCATGACAAGTTTCTGAGCTCCTAGGTGTTACCTATTCTGCATATGACAAACTGCCCTTCTGCATCACAGAAAAACGGAGCTCTTGGGTAACGTGCATGACAGATTTAAGAGTCATGCCAGACAAGCATGACAAACATGAATTCTTCCAGACCCAGACATTTTTACATTTGATACGGCTCGAGAAAAAAATCCAGTGGCTGTGTGCCGAAGGGGTCTCGCGCGGTCAGGACCGAGAGCTTGATCGCCATCTGCGCACCCTCCGCAAACTTCGGGTGCCCCACTGGCAGCACGCGTTGATTCCGAAACAGCAAAGTCTCCCCATCACCGTATCCTGAGGAAAAACGTCAGACCCACACTACAGTCAAGATGCGAATAAATCTGCTTTATACAAATCCACCAGCTTTGGTTGTTTCGCATGACAAGTTTGTCCTCGTAGCGTAATCCTGTTTAGCTAGTTCAAAGGCATCACAGATATGCATATCATGCTGATTCTAGCATCCCAAATTCCCAAACACGACTAGAGAATGCTTCTCATGGGGTTCGGCATGGGGAACTTTTTTGGCATGCAGATTTGCATGACAACTCTGGGGTGGGAGCGTTTTTACTCAGAATACACCGAGCGTTTGCATCTCCCACTGTTCGTTCAGCCCCGGCGGACCATTTTTGAGCTCGAACACCAAAGTATGGGAGTGTCAGGACCGAAATCGTCAAAGTTGAAATAGTTTGTCATGCATACAACCGACACCACTCGAAAGCCCACTTATCAGGGGTTGCATGACAAATTTAGGGTTTAGGGTTTTTCAAGACCGGAGTCCAATGTGCTATGCTGTTTGGGGGACAAAAGACTGCTTTTGTCATGCTACTTTAGCAGCTCTATATATTTCAAACCCCATCAAACAGGCTCGGAATTGGCCTCACTTGCTGTTCCGGCAAGGCAGGCACTTCATGCCTTGCATTTTATGAATGACAAATCATCATTTCAACTTTGTCCATTTCAAACCTGACGCCTGCATAAAGAGGCCGGCGGACATAGACGGTCTTGATCTCCCCGTTTGATGTGATAGACACCGGAACGCCCTCTATCCTGAGTAAAAACGTACCCACACCAGAGTTGTAATGCATATTTGCAAAGACAGGAAGACTTATAATGCGCATCCGCATGAGAGCCACTTCCAACCGTGTTTTGGAATTTGTGATGCTGTGAACAGGATGAGCAGATGAATCTGTGATGCGGCTGCACTTGCTAACCTGCACTACACTGCAGAGTGCAACTTGTCATGCGTGACTCACAAAACTCCTAGGTTTGTGTTGCAAAATCCCCATCCTGACTCTGGTGTGGGTACATTTTTACTCAGGATACCCTCCCATCGGTCCCCCGCCGGATTTTGCAGAAACTCCCTCAGCCCGTTGTCCCATTGCGGGCCGCCGCCGTTTGCTTGCACCGCGCAAACGTCCTTAATTGGCCGGCCCCTTGGGTTATGGATTGTAAAAATGTCTGGGTCTGGAAAAGTGCAAGGTTTGTCATGCTAGGCTAGCAAGACTCTTAAGTCTGTCATGAGCGTTACCCAAAGGCCCTATTTTTCTGTGATGCAAAAATGCAGTTTGTCATGCGGAATAGGCAAGACTTGGGAGCTCAGAAACTTGTCATGCTAAACCATCATTTGTGGCCTCCACATTCTAACTCCCTCAGCATTACAAGCTTCCAGACCCAGACATTTTCACATTTGATATGGGTCTTCCCCGTCCGCAATATTGTACAGCTTCTTCCAGTATCAAATGCAAAAATGTCTGGGTCTGGAAGACTGCAACTTGTCATGCTGTCTTTGAATTTCAAAAAAATCTGTATTGCGTGACCAGCAACAGGAGTCCAGTTTGTGTTACGCGGAGAGGGAATTTCTCATGCGGAATAGGCACTAGGGAGCCCTCTAAAAATCTGTGATGCTAGATCATGCATTACATGCATCATGGATCATACAAAATATGCATCACAAATCCCGAAATCTTCCAGACCCAGACATTTTTGCATTTGATATCCACCCTTCCTGGGCTTCGAGCACCGTGCCGTCTACGGCCGACAGAATGCACCCACGCGGGTGGGTCCTGGAGGTATAGTCAGAGAGTTCATACAAAAATAAAAGTATTCCAGTGCTGAAAGAGACAAGCGAAAACTTCTACCTAAAGAAAGAAAAATCCCAAAGGGAAGTTTGAATAAAACTACCTAAAGCGAAAAGTAAAGTAAACACCCTAAGACCTGTAGGTATTGTCCTTGAGCAGCCGCAAGAGGTCCCGGTGCGACTCCACTTTTCCGGGGACGCCATACAAGGGGTCCGTGGCAGGTCTGCAGTCACTGGGAGAAAAGCCATAGTTAGGATGCGTCGCATGTATGGGATTTTCAACCGTTAACACATTCTCAGCTAATCACATGAATGCGTGATCTGAAGATGCAAAAATAGCAAAAGTGAAAGGAGGCGAGGGCGCTTGCACTTCTCGCAGTAAAAAGTCAAACCTGGAGCAGATCTCTATGCTCTTTGGTCTTTTCGAGGTTTGTCATGCGAAGGCGCTTTTATTATGCGTGTGTGGACGCTGATGGTAATTTCGCATAACAAATTATCTAACGACCGCTAAGAATCTCAGCGGTCGCTAGATAATTTGTCATGCTCAGATGAGTGTCACGCTCGAGAACCCCATAGCATGTCCTGGCAGCAGCTGGATGAAAGGCGGAATTGTCGGGGATGTTGTGCTTGACAGCGTTAGGGGGAGGGAGCGACGATCGGCCATTTTTTCGTTGCAAAAATATGCACTGCCAGTGTTCGCCTCTTCTTTCTCACCTAGTACCGTGCTTCTGGGTGCGCGCTGTTTTTTCGCAAACTCGATGTAAAATTATCCCGGGACAGAAGTATAATGTAGAAACTGAAACACTTGGTGTCAGAAGGCCGCACCGAGCTGTGAGGTATCTTTCTTACTTCGACGCGCAGATAAAGTCGATGTCTATAATCGGTGCTTTTTTTAGACAATTCAAATAACAATTTAGTGCTGGAGTAGAAGTAGTCGAGCAGCTCCTGCTAGTCACCAGTTGGCGTAAAAAGAGATAGTACTCATTCCTATTAATGCTCGTGGCACTATTGCAAGAAAGTAAATTCCACCACCTGCACCGATAGGGCGGTATTAAATCACGCTGGTGCGTCTTACTTCTCTAGGTGCGTTTTTCTTCTCGCTGCGATGGTGCTATTGCACTATCAATAATACTACTTTAGCTTTTATCTATCGGCTAGTCTCCTGGTAGAAGCTTTTTCTTCTATTTCTTGCTTTTTCTAGGTTGTGCGGCGAAGTAGTGGTACCTTGACAGTCTAGAAAGCCCTCAGTAAACTTAAAGAGACACTTTTCGAACCTTTTGTGCTTTTGTAGGTCGAGTATCAAAAGAAAAAATCCCCCCTCCCCATATCAAAACGAGGCTTCTGATGCTGGATTTGGGTACACAAATCTATCAGATTTATCTTGCTGGAGAGGACTGCAGGCCCATGCCAAGACTGAGTAGAGATGTTTTGGGCTAAGTAGGCGCTGAGCATGGCAAACGTCTAGTCTGTAGGGCCACCAGCATCACAAACCGCCTGCAGGATGCGGCGGAGACTGTGGAGTTGCGTTCTTGCAAGACAGAGACGATTTGAGGTCGCAAATCAGCATTGCAAATTTTCTGAGATCTACCTTTTCAATATGGGGAGGGGGGATTTTCCCTTACGATATCGAGAAGAGGTGGAGTGTGCCAATTTCCAAAGAATGAGGAACCGTTCTTCCTTTGCCTGATCAAAAATAAGCATAACTGCCCACACATGCCGGGTGTGGAATTTGTAATGGTGGTGAAAGAAGATGATGGCGAAGAGGAAAAAAGAGCTCTGCTGTACCAAGATGCCAAAGTGCATCGAATTTGCAAGACAAAAGCAATTTTTTGAAAAAATTAAAAACTGATGTTCATCGACGACGCAGTCGAAAAATCATCTTTGGGTCCGCAGCAACACAGTGTCAACGTTCTACGGTTCTATTTTGCTTTATTATTATTTTGTTATTTGTCTTCTCTCCATCTTTCACGTGGTTGTATTTTTGGAAAAAGTTGCTGTTTCGCATTACAAATACAATCTTCACGTTTGCTAACAAAAAAGAATTCTGATGTCAGAGAAACAAAAAACAACATCGCACAATCGAAATAGGGTTTTGAGGTTTTGCGAAGCTGAGATGAAGAAGGTCTGCCGCTTAAAGTAGCTCACGGTAGGGCAGTGCATCGACCAAAAATTGATGTAGATTGAACCGTTCCGACAGCTCTCAACGTCTTCACATCAGCACAGGAAAAACGAAAAAACCAAAAACAAAAAAAAAAAATCAAATCCTTCTTTCGACAACTGCAGATGCATAAGTTTCTTTTCGCGGTGTTGTTCCGGGATCGAAAAATCGCTCAATGAGTGGCTGAGATTCTAACACTGTCGTAGACAAGCTCGCAGGCACTTCCGGGATTGAAATACATCTTACGGCGCCCCGAGCATAAACAGCGACGACACGAGCAGCATGGCGAAGCACAAGAACGCGCGGAGGCGCGCGAAGTTCTTGCAATGGACCAACAACGCGGTCGCGCGATTGCTTCAGTTCGCTGAGGCAGGAAAAAAGAAGGCCGCCCGCATCCTGCGCCTCGTCGAGGCAGAACAGCGCCAACCGGAGACCCTTCGGGAGCTCCAACGCAGCGCTGCCGACACGAAAAACGCGGACGACAAAACGCAGGGGGTTGGTTGTGTATGTCGTGTACGACAACTCCTGGCGGTTTTACATTGGGTCGACTTTCCGTCATCCGGTGGAGCGCTGGACCGAGCACCATGAGAACTGGAAAAAGCGAAACAAGTTCCATGGGGCCCGCCGGTTGTTCTTCATGGTGATCCGAATCGGCCTGATCGCGAGCATGCGCGCGGTAGAGAGCCACCTGATCTCCTCGTATTCACCTACGATGGAGAACAAGGTGCACAACTGCAGCGCGGCCGAGATCCCGCTCGTCCACACAACAGCAGGAAACAACAACAAGGGAGGAGGCCAAATAAGCAGAGCACCACCGTGATTCACCTAATTTCCTAGAAGGGATTGCAGATCTGTCCAGTTAAGTATAGAGAAGGCGGAAGCGCTTCCGAAATGCGAAACACGAAAAGCGAAAAACCAAGGGAGGGCAGTAGAGAGCCAGGAGAGTAAGAAAAGAGAGAGCGGAGGCGCCTCCGAAATGCGAAACGCGAAAAACCAAAGGGGGGCCGTGGAGAGTTAATAGAGTAGGAAGAAGAGAGGGAGAGAGAGAGAGAGTGGAAGCGCCTCCGAAATGCGAAACGCGAAAAACCAAAGGGGGGCCGTGGAGAGTTAATAGAGTAGGAAGAAGAGAGGGAGAGAGAGAGAGAGTGGAAGCGCCTCCGAAATGCGAAACGCGAAAAGCGCCAAGCCAATGCCAAAGCGGCGCCGTGGCTAATCAGTAGCGTAGAAAGAGGGACAGCGGAAGTGCCTCCGAGGCGCGAAACGCGAAAAACAACAAAGCGGCCGGGGCGGGTTCCATGATGGTGAGTAGAGTAAGAAGAGAGAAAACAAAGCGGAAGCGCCTCCGAATGCCAAGCGCGAAAAGCGGCGAGAAAAGAAGGCAGGCCCCTCGTCCCTTACTAAGTAGAGACATTGGCGCCGCTCCGCTTTGAGCGTTGGTTCCGCTGGCCCCCCCTCCCCCCCGCACTACCTAGCAACATACGCGAGCTTTCGCATTTATGCGCATGGAGCCGCGTGCGTCCAGTTCTAAGAGGCCGGGGGCCGGGGGGGTTGGCTCTTGGTTTTGATATTGTCGCCCGGCACGCGGCTCGCACGTACGCCCACGCACAGCAGACCGACGCTGACCACCCTCCCGCCCGTCGGTCTTACTTTTGGCCGGGCGAGAGGCCGGGAGAGCGCGCGGAAAGCGGAGGCATGGATCCCAGTCGCAGCGTTTGGCCCGTGCCGCGCCTGCAAAATGGCGCGGCGGGCCCTTGGCCGGTCGCACCAGCCGCAGCCCCAGAGGGGGCTGGCACCCTGCAGCGTAGGCCGGAGGCGAAAAAGTTGGGCACTCATGCGAGGGCGCTTCTGTTTGTGTGCGTGTGTGTGTGTGTCACGCCATGAATATCGCGAGAAGCTTCCCGGCTGGCGCACCACTGTAGCAGGGCGCAGCGATGGGCGCCTCGGAGAGCCGTCGGACGGCGCCAGGCCCCCCACCGTGTTCGAGGCGCGAGCGGCAGCACAAAACCGCGCGGGCAGCTTCGCGGGAAGATCCGGGCCATAGCAACAAAGAAACTAACCCCGCCCACCAGCGCCAACGAAGTGCATCAGGCTGGCGCTGGTGGCTCGCTCGTGGCTCGAGAATGAAAGCGCGCGCGTTCTTCTCCACCAATGGAAGCAAATCCGCGCGAATTAGCGCGCAAGAAAAATGACGAGAAGGGGGCGACCTTGTCCACCGCAACAAGCAGCCCCATCTATAAGCGCAAGCGAATTAGATGAGTAGAGAGCCTGCTCGTGGTTCGAAGAAAAGAGCGCAGGCCCCTCGTCAATAGATGAGGGGCCTGCCCTTGGCGCCATCGTGCTCGAAAGCGGTGGCGCCGCAAAGTTAGCGCTGCCTTGCCCATGGCAACAGGCCTAGCCCTTCTTTGAGCGAGATCGAAGGAGATCGACGAACGAAAGCGCGCGCGTTCTTCTCCACCAATGGAAGCAAATCCATGCGAGTCAGCGCGCTGGGAAAATGACGAGAAGCCGGCGACCTTGTCCACCGCAGCAAGCAACCCCATCTAAAAGCGCAAACGAATTAGATGAGAAGAGAGCCTGCTCGTGGTTCAAAGAAAAGAGCGCAGGCCCCTCGTCAATAGATGAGGGGCCTGCCCTGGGCGCCATCGTGCTCGAAGCGAAGCGGTGGCGTCGCAAAGTTAGCGCTACCGTGGCCAGGGCAACAGCGCTAGCCCTTCTCTGAGCGAGATCGAAGGAGGTCGAGAAGGCCGCGCGTGGCTCGAGAAAGTAAACGCGCGCAGCCTTCTCACCATCCAACAGAAGGAAACACGCAAGCCCCTGCGCTTCGTTGTGCTTGGAAATGATGAAAGGGGAGGGCCATGAGCGGAGGCCCTTGCGCTGCTAACCCAAACCATCTGCGCCCCGGGGGGCCAAGGTCGGCGCATGGCTTCGGTCAGCAGCGGTAGAAGCTTTCAACCCGCTTCGTCTTCTCCGTGCTGTAGGTGTGTCGACATCGCGATGCATTTGCGCTATATACCCCACTCAATATCTTTCCGACAGGTATAGATCCGCCCCGCACATTGGTCCGGGTCCTAGTCGCGCTCGCATTCTTTGCGTAGAGGTAGCTAGGCCCTATCCTCTCATCCTAGATTTTGAGCCATTGCCGCGCTAGATGTTCCAGCACGCGCGCCCACGCAGGAAGCCAAGTCTGAAGACAAGCGGGCGCATACGCGAGGAGGCTTCCCATAGGAGTGATATTTTTGCCCAAGTTAGTAAGCAGGGGGCGGTCTTGCCCGCATGCGTTTCAGACGCCCTCCGCGAGGCGCCCGCGGAGCAAAATCCGGCCCCTGAAAACGTTCGCGCACGCGCCCGCGGTCCGCACTGGCCTGGGTTTGCGTGTGGATGGAACAAAGCCAGCCGGCTGCTCCCGTTTTTCGCGTTTCGCATTTCGGGGGCGGCTTTCGTTTCTCTCTATCTCCCTCGCTAATGATTTCCCCGGTCGCTTTCTTCGCTTTTCGCGCTTCGCTTTTCGTGGGTCGCTTCCGCTTTTTCTCTGCTTACTCTGTTCATTGTCTTGGGGCCCTTTTCTTTTTCGCTTTTCGCGTTTCGCATTTCGGGGGCGGCTTTCGTTTCTCTCTATCTCCCTCGCTAATGATTTCCCCGGTCGCTTTCTTCGCTTTTCGCGCTTCGCTTTTCGTGGGTCGCTTCCGCTTTTTCTCTGCTTACTCTGTTCATTGTCTTGGGGCCCTTTTCTTTTTCGCTTTTCGCGTTTCGCATTTCGGGAGCCGCCTCCCCCTTCTCTTTGCTTAGTATATTAATTATGTTAGGGATAGGCTTTGCATTTTTTTCGCTTTTCGTGTTTCGCAATTCAAGCAAGGGGGCCAGCTTCCTTCACAATTTACACAACACACATACCCCAAAAACGCCTCTCATGCTATCGCTTTCTTCTATTTTCTGTGTTCCGAAGGGATCCGCCTACTCACCAAATCACGATGGGAATCCAAGTCGTTGCACTTGTTGCAGGTGAAAAAATGGTAGGTGTTTCGCTTGGAGTTCTGCTTATTTGGCCGCGTGCCAACAACAACGACAGCACCAGCGCCAGCTGCCCACGACCAGCCGCCAAGAGGAGGAGGCGGCGGTCCCGTAACAGAACAACGACTACACAGCACCAACAACAACAACAACAACTGCGGCAAAGTGACGCAGTCAGCACGAAGTACATACTAGAGCTGAGAAAAACGAAACGACACCAGGCCCAACAGGAAATGCGCGCGAGTACATTTAGTGAGGCGTATGACCTGCTGCGTAGCAAACAGCATGCCACCGCGCCCATCAACATCTACGACCCCGGCTCCTATATACTGCTAGTCAAGTGGCTGTGTATTCGGGACAGGGTTAGGAAAGGAGAGCGCCCGCATGACCTAGATGCCGTCTTTTTACGGTACCACGCGCGCGGCCGAATGCGATTCCCGGAGTACGAGGTGCTGCGGCTTGCTTCGAAAAACCTTTCGAACAAGCTGCGCATGCGAGTGCGACGGAAGACCAAGTTCGTCATGAACTTGGCCGGAGTCCCAAACAGCGAGCGCGTGCGGTTGTATTGGCGGCATCCGTTCGAGCTTACAGCGTTGCGCCGTGCACTCGGCGCGGCGTTGTCTTGCTCGTCCTACGAGTGCCAGAGGTTCATACGAAAGTCGGTCACGCTCATCCGGTTCCGGCGGCCGCGGTTGCGGGCCATGTTGCTCGCCTCCGTACAAGCAGCCAAGGGCGTCCACGTGAAAGGCGTGGAACCCCGCGAACCCCGCTACGAGCTAATCCGACACAACACGAGCGGCGTCCTGAGCGCCCCACTACCAGCGATTGACCTCGCGTTTGTAAACGACCAGCTGAAAAAGCTCAAAAAAGTGTGTAAACGGAAGCAAGCAGAGAGTAACCGCAATCAGCCCAACGACCTGCAGGCCGCTGAGGTCCTAGGCCACGGACTTAAGGACTTCGAGTGGTTCTGCAAACACCGCGCGCCAGCCGGGGTGATCCCCATCGTCGACGACAAGTCTCGGGACAATTTCTTCACCGCGCCAATTGAAGAGTTCCGGAACATTCTAATACTGGCCGCGCGCGCTGATATGGTTGAAATTAAAGAAGAGCGACCCACGATCTTGGCGAAGATCAACAAAAGCATCACAGCCACGCCGATACCGCTCCAGCCAATAAAGGAATTGCCCTACTTCTACCCATCGCTAAAGTCCAAGTGCATTGAAGACGGCCGACTGAAATGCACGAAGTCGCTAGATTCGGGCCACAACCACTGGAGAAAAATAATCTCCATGGTCTCGGCCGTAAAAGGTCCGAACAAAAGGCGGTTGCGAAATATCAACTGGGAAGTCATGGACATGGTGGAGCGCCACCTGCACCATTCCGAGTTGAACGACTTAGCGAAAGCCAAGGACCGAGTTTTGGATGCGTTCCGCGACCTAAAAAAGCAGGCCGCAAAAATGGGAGCGGAGCACAGTCCAACGGTCTGCACCTGTTGCGGACGACAAAAAGAACCCGTAGCGCTCAGCGTCGAGGACGCGACGTCCTTCTTCGAGCGAATTCCGCATGATGTCTTCAGCGACAATTGCGAATATCTGCTCAACCACGCGAAGGGGGACAAAGTCAAACGATTTTCCAAGAAGAGCCCGGCCGACGTGTTGGGAACTTTGGAGGAAGTCACCAGCGCCCTCCGCTACTTCGCCACCGGGTCTGATGCAGTTTTTGCACTGCCCGAAGGCATGGGAAGTCCAATCGGCGCCTATAGTTCAAAAGTCGTCGCCAGCGTCACCCTGTGTGTCGATGAAGATCGCCACCACCGCGCCGGCCGCAAGAGCAAGAGCATCACCATCCGCATCCGCTACGTGGACGATGTCCTGAGCATCAGCCTCAGCCTCTGCCCGGACTGTCTATCGAAGGAGACGCGGGGGATATACCGTGTTCCATTCGAAAACGAAGACAAGTCGTCTGCGCGCATCAACTGGCTAGATCTGTTGATCGAGATAACGAGTGACGGCAGCATCCGCATCACCAACGCACAAAAGCCCACGGCCCTGCGTGTGCCCACAAAGTTCGACTTTGAGTATGGCCGCTCGTGTTTCGTCGCGCGAGTGACCAGGTTGGTACAAACCAACGGAACGCAGGCCGACGCACTGCAGCAGCTGGTGAGAGAGATGCCCAACTGGTTTCGCAACTACCCACCCAAAACCCTGAAGCGATATTTACTAGCTTCTGTCGAGTTAAAAAACAATCCCGCTGTTCAGTTCCTCATCCACGCTCTCACCATTTTACAAAAGATGGGCGGCCCCAGCGGCAACGGGAAGCAGAACAAACAACAAGGCGGTGGCAACTACAACAATAATTTTTACGACAGCGACGCCTTCTACAAGAAAGTAAAAGATGCCCATGGCCGCATCCAGTACGAGGAATGGAAAGAGGAGAAAAAACAAGCGGAGCAGGAGAAAAAAGACCAGGCGAAGTGGGAGCAGATCATGCAGAACACGCAGACCGGAATTTTGGCAGCAGTTGCCGCAACGACGGGAAAGGCCATCCCGAACTTCAACCTTTCCGGTTCTTCGTCCTGCAATTCCGCAACCACCTCCTGCAGCCACCCCGTCACCAACAACACCAACAGCACTGAAATTGCGGACCTGAAGGACGCAATGATGAAAAAGTTTAATTCCCTGGAGCAACAAATTTCCGATGAGCGTACCGAGCGGGTCAAGCTCGCTTCCCGCGTCGACCAGGGAGAGTCCGTGATGACGCAGCTCATGGACAGGATGGGGAAAGTGTTGGACAAGTGTGAAAATTCCAACAGCTCGACGGGGGTGACCACCCCGAAACCCACCAACCCACCGGTGAACCCACAGCAGCAACAACAGCAGCAACAGCAGCACTTTTGCAACCACCACATCGACGACTTCGTTAACAAGGAGGATATGCGTGCAATCATCCCAATCGATCTCCAAAACGACCTCGATTGGGACTCGAACGACCTGACTGCGGAGGCGAAGCTGAACACGCTGCCGCTGGCGGAGTTGAAGTGTATGTACAATTTTATGCCGCAAGCCCGCAACGACGAGACGTACGACCGCCTGGCTGCCGAGGGCCGGGAGAACGAGGCCAACTTCGGAGTGGGCAGCAGGGCCGGCTACGTCAACTTCTTCCTCGAGGCCTACCGCGTTCTCTAGCTTCAGCAGCATGCGACCGAGTTCTAGAACAAGCAAAAACCAACGGAATCGTAGGGATTTAATAACCAAATACCACCCGCCCCGGGTTTCTTTGGGGATTCACGCACGGACTTTTGACGAGAAGCATAACTGCCCACACATGCCGGGTGTGGAATTTGTAATGGTGGTGAAAGAAGATGATGGCGAAGAGGAAAAAAGAGCTCTGCTGTACCAAGATGCCAAAGTGCATCGAATTTGCAAGACAAAAGCAATTTTTTGAAAAAATTAAAAACTGATGTTCATCGACGACGCAGTCGAAAAATCATCTTTGGGTCCGCAGCAACACAGTGTCAACGTTCTACGGTTCTATTTTGCTTTATTATTATTTTGTTATTTGTCTTCTCTCCATCTTTCACGTGGTTGTATTTTTGGAAAAAGTTGCTGTTTCGCATTACAAATACAATCTTCACGTTTGCTAACAAAAAAGAATTCTGATGTCAGAGAAACAAAAAACAACATCGCACAATCGAAATAGGGTTTTGAGGTTTTGCGAAGCTGAGATGAAGAAGGTCTGCCGCTTAAAGTAGCTCACGGTAGGGCAGTGCATCGACCAAAAATTGATGTAGATTGAACCGTTCCGACAGCTCTCAACGTCTTCACATCAGCACAGGAAAAACGAAAAAACCAAAAACAAAAAAAAAAAAAAAATCAAATCCTTCTTTCGACAACTGCAGATGCATAAGTTTCTTTTCGCGGTGTTGTTCCGGGATCGAAAAATCGCTCAATGAGTGGCTGAGATTCTAACACTGTCGTATCTCTCGTAAACTGGTGAGAAGGCGACCTGAAAGGACGGTTTTGTTTTACTCACACTTCAAACTCTTCGACAGGACTTGTCTCGTCGGTCGGTGGAAGGAAAAAGTCACAAGATCTACACTGGATATCCTGCGAAATTCGCCAAAACCCGATAGAGAAGCAAGCTCAAATTTGCTCTACTATAGCTGGAAAATGAAATAGTAGTGTGAAAAGTTTGCTTGCTTCATTTATAAGTTGTACATAGGACAAGTAACTGCATGCGCGGCCACAACGAGGTGAGTAAGCATCTGGAGTCGTCGTCGATAGAGTGCGTCTAAGTAGTCGCGATCGAGAGTTGTCAGATGTGTTTGGTACATACACCCTTTCTTTCCACCTTTCTTTCCCCTTCCCGCTCGCGGCGTCAAGGGTTCAAAGTCTCTGAAAAAAGTGGGTGCTGACCGTGAAAATGATATGAGCTTAGTGCCAAAAGTAAAATTGTAACTACGTTTTTACATCTGTTTCTTTGTTATTTTTTACGTGCCTTACCTTGAGTCCGTTTGAAGATTGTGTCTTCTTTCTTTTGGTTCTACGATAGTGCTACTTTGTTTGACAAAAAGACCAGCTTGAAGTAGATGACAGAGCCACTTTGGACTCGTACATGAAACACAACTGGTAGAAGGGCAAAAACGTCTTGCTGTAAAGGGCCTATATTTGAAAGAAACGCTGAATAAGTCTAAAACTTTTACAGAAGGTAAAACAAACTGTACTACTTTTTTTTTTGTTGCGAAGAAAGTGCGGAGGACGAGCTTTTTCCTTTTACAGAGGGTAAAACAAACTGTACTACTTTTTTTTGTTGCGAAAAAAGAGCGGAGGACGAGCTTTTTCTGAATAGAAAGCTTTGTAAAAACGAAAGCTGATCAAGCTGCTTGCTGCGAAGGGTTTGTGAAAGGAGAAAACTTGAAAGCCTTTGTAGGAATATAATAATATTATACTCCTACAAATACTAACGATAATAGCGGTTCCGGCAGCAATACTCCTGCAAATAGCGGTTCCGGCAGCAATATTACAAACGATAATAAATAGATAGCATCTACTTCTGATTATCGTTTTGCCCCGTTTTGTTGGGTAATACTACTACTACTACTACTACTACCTCCTACTAGTATTAAGCAGCGTAATATTATTACTCTGTTCACTAGTAGGAGAAGCTGCTTTATTTCTTTATCAATTTCTCTTTCTTTTGTTACCGGTTGCTCTTTCGTGTTTCCTGTCTACGCTGCAGCCTCTCGCCGGCTTTTGCTTTACGCTTGTTCTACGAAAAGTAGACACTGCTTCGAATACTACACTCAGATTTGCGCCACAAGGTAGCGTATCAAATGTAAAAATGTCTGGGTCTGGAAGATTCTAAACTTGTAATGCTGTCTCTGGATTCTAAAAAAATTTGTGTTGCATGACCAGCAGAAGGACTCCAGTCTGTGCTACGTGAAGAGGGCATTTCTCATGCAGTAGAGGCATCACAAAGCCCTCTAAAAATCTGTGATGCTAGGGCATGCATCACAGACATCATGGGTCATTCAAAATATGCATGACAAACCTGGCAATCTTCCAGACCCAGACATTTTTACAATCCATATAGCGTTCCTGATGGGTAGTCTTTGTGGTTAATCCCTATCAACTGTAAAAATGTCTGGGTCTGGAAGGGTTGGAACTTGTGATGCTACCTTTAGACTCTAGAAAAATCTGTATTGCATGACCAGCAAGAGGAGTCCAGTTGCTGCTACGCGGGGAGGCCATTTGTCATGCGGAATAGGCATCAATAAGCACTCGGAAAATCTGTGATGCCAGGGAATACATCACAGACGTCACGGGCCATGTAAAATCTGCATGACAAGTTCGGATCCTTCCAGACCCAGACATTTTTACATT
>CAJINV010000022.1:774851-789043 GCA_905178155.1 Amoebophrya sp. A120 | reverse complement strand
TTTTGCTACGCTGAGAAGGCATTTGTCATGCGGAATAGGCATCAAGAAGCCCTCAGAAAATCTGTATTGCTAGGGTACGCATCACAGACATCATGGCTCATGCAAAACGTGCATGACAAGTGTCAGAATCTTCCAGACCCAGACATTTTTATATTTGATAGCTCCTGGTGGAAAAAGCACATCCCACTCGGGCAATTCCGCGTGTTGATCGGCTGGCCACAGGTTTCATTTTTGTTCTTTCCGCTCTTCTATCAAATGCAAAAATGCCTGGGTCTGGAATGTTGCCGGGTTTGTCATGATATTTTGCATGACCTAGGATGTCTGCAATGCACGACCTAGCATCACAGATTTTTAAAGGGGTTCCTGATGGTGCCTACTCCGCATGACAAATGCCGTGTCCGTGTAGCACAAACTGCACTCCTCTTGCTGGTTACGCAATGCAAATTTTGTCAGAGTCCAAAGTTAGCATCACAAGTTCCAACCTTCCAGACCCAGACATTTTTGCATTTGATACCTTCGCACTACAGTAGCCCACGTCCTCGCATTCCCCCAGTTTAACCACTTGCGCCGCGTGTCGAACCCGCACGAAGTATATCAAAGTGAAAAAAGCTCCCACCCTATATTCAAAAGACAATTTGTGATGCTGGATTTGTGTACACGAATGAGCTTTGTATTGCAGCAGGAGCTTGTCGGCATATTCTAACCCCATTTGGGTACGCATCGTCCGGCTAGCAGCTGAGCATGAAAAACAAGTCTGACATAGGCGAAAACGCATGACAGACTCGCTGCTCCATGCGCCACATGGGTGCCGTTTGCCTTTTACGCAAGACAAAGCTGATTGGTGGTCACAAATCAGCATCACAAATTTCCTTTTCAATAGAGAGAAGGGGGATTTTTCCTCAGAGTAAAGTAGCGGTGCGAGGATTGCTGGCAGGTGACGACTGGGTTCAAAATCGCGAACACGGATCGCTTATCCACTGCAGATAGGATCGCACTTCTCGTGATAAATTGCAATTTGGCATGACAGATCCATAACCTTGTACGCTACTCAGCATCACAAATTGGATTTTCGTGCTCAGAAATCTTGTCATGCAATTTCCACGTAGTACCGCCCTGCTTCCTTTTGCATTGCATATCCTTTCTTCAGCTCCGCGGAAGCTTCGCGGTTAGACGTCCAACCTGGAGTTTGAGTTGCGAGAATTGCATTAGAAAGATCTTTTTGTCATGCGGAAACTGGAAGGGCAACATAGTTTGTCATGCATACCCGACTGCACCACATCAAAAACCTTTGCACCGTCGCCGCAAGCAGTTTCGGACGCAGGAGACGCAACATAGTTTGTCATGCAGAACCCCAAGTTAGTACCTCAAACGCAGCAATTTGTCATGCAGAACTGTATAATACCGATATACGCCTGGTCGTGCAACCTCAGCGTGCACACGAACGCCTGCGGGTGTGCGGGTGTTGGCAGATCGCAAATTTTCCACTCGGAACAGACCATGTTATTGCCACAGGTGACAGATGGCAAATACCCGATGCCGATCGCAATGAGCACAACGTCCTTGTCTTTAAACTCTGCGTTTTGGGCTGTGCCGCTTGTCACGAGACGTTTTATGTCGCGGAGTTCGACCTGGATAAAGTAGGGAAAATTGTTTGGCAAAAATTTGATGTCATGCAGAGTCACATCCTGTAGTACGCTTTTACCAGTTTGCCATGCGTGAACAAGATGAATTTCATCACAAAAAACCCGCAAAATATTCAACACCTACTCCTTGGTATACCTTGACCTTGTTCCGCATGCAGGCGTCAAACTTGTCTTGCGACAAACACCTGTCTGTTAGGTGAAACCCCGAATTTTTCTCGAATATGGATTGCAAAAATGTCTGGGTCTGGAAGATTGCAACCTGTCATGCTGTCTTTGGATTCCAAAAAAATCTGTATTGCGTGACCAGCATCACGAGTCCAGTTTGTGTTACGCGGAGAGGGCGTGTCTCATGCGGAATAGGCATCAGAAAGGCCTCTAAAAATCTGTGATGCTAGATCATGCATTACATGCGTGACGGATCATAGAAAATATGCATCACACGTCCCGGAATCTTCCAGACCCAGACACTTCCGCACTTGATATCAAACTGCCGCACCCGATTCTGCGCTTCCTCCTGTCGTTTCTGCGCCTGCTTTTCCCGGATCCGGCAGAGTTGGGACGACAGGTTGTCGCGGTTCTTCAATTTGTTGAACTGATTCCGGGTCTCCCAGGCGTAGGATTTTTTGTTGTTCATAGTGCCATTCGTGGCGGACGAAGCCGTCGTAGAATTGCTCCCTGCTGGGTCATTACCCGTCGAGCTGGAGCTCGACGAGGAGGAACTGGCACCCATCGCTGCGTATCCTGTGCAAAAGGATCGTGCGCGTATTGCAATCATGCATATACAAATCTTTTTCTTAAGGTAAATCAGCATTACAAATTTCATTTCATCTCATGCTGAGAAAATTTGTCATGCATTTATACGAATACGATACTTTTGCAATTCATACTGCGGGACCCGCAGCAATGCTTGTCGCAGCAGCTGCAGTAGTAGTACTGCTGCCCGTTGTTGTTCCCGCCACGGGCTCCTGCACTCCATCGCTTTTCGCAACCGCCGTAGTCGCGACCTGTCCTGCTGTCACAGCCGCAGCGGATATCGCGCTCTGCGCGCCTTCGGTTGCCGCAATGGGAAAAATTCCTCCAGTTGTAGGTGTTTCCGTTGTACGCAGTGTGCTGTCCGAGAAGTTCGGGACTTGTGGTGCTGGAGCCGTTTGTTCATCTGCCGTGGTTCTTCCAGCGGATGATCCACCACTTCCCACAGCTGCTTGCGTTGAGTCCCCATGTAGAATTTCTTCCTCATCAGGTCGCTCATCTGGCGGCGAGGGCTGGCCAGGGGGAGGTGGCAGGGGAATTTCGTCCTTCTGCCCTGGTGAAAGAACAGCGGTATGATCAGGTTGTAACTGTGGTGGCTTGTAGTGGGCGGCTGGATCCGGATCCGCAGGTGCCAGAGCGGCCACATGTTGACTCGGAGGGCCGAGTTGGTTCGATCTGTGATGCAGATCTACTTCTGGCATAGAAGCTTGTTCTTTCTGTCCGGGAACAAGTGCACTGTCTCCTTCGAAGATACTGGTTCGTCCAGCTGCAAGTGGTGGAACTTCATCCGGGGGTTCGTCCGGCGGTTATGGAACAGAGAATTCTGAGCCACAGAATGGACTTTGTCATGCCCCTTCGGCAAAAATGCGCAATCACAATCTGGTCATTTCATATATTGAAAAACGCATGACAAATCCACCTCGCGATGACCCAAAATTCCGCTCTGATACGGGTGGCACGTAGTCTTCCTCCTCCCCGTCGTCTTCAAAGGTGTCCAGCAGGTCTGCAAGGTCATCCGCCATTTTTTCTTTTGTTTTCAAACAAAAACTGAATTTGACATTGAACCTACGACTTTGCAGTTTTTTGCTCCGACTACAACGAGTAACAAGGCACTACGGTGGGCTAGAGTGGTTGGTGGCATGTTTAGTGATTTTGGGTATGCAAAACTCCTGCGACAATAACAGCGGCACGCTGACAATAAGCCTTCACAGTTTGTGCCGCCTGCCGCCGTCATGAATCGCAGCCCGCCTGCAGGCTAGCGATCGAGTATTCTACTCCGGAATATTCAATGCGCGCTCGTAAAAGCAAAAGCGAAGATTGTTTTTAAAAGAGTAGCTTTTCAAACCGAGCTGCATAAAAAATGGCGAGCGCAAATTTCTAATGTGCTCCATTGATATCGTTTCTGTAGAACTGCAGCTGAGAGAATGACCGCGAGATACCGGTGATAAGCATCCGCGCTCTATTCTCTCCAAGGAGGCCAGTATAAAGCAGGTACGCAACGCACACGAAGCTTCCCACATCATCTTTTTTGTTGTTTTCATCTTCAGCGCTGCGTTTCAGACTGGTGATTTCTAAATTGTCTTCCGTTTACACAGGCACAGCACAAGTGGCTTTCTGTTATTTTCGAACACAGGGTGCTAATTCTCCTTAACTAGACGAGTCGGACTTCTCAAATTGCCTCTCCGGACTTCTCAAATTGCCTCCCCTTGGAATAGGTATGGAAAGGAGGAAGGCGTTGTCCTCTTGCATTCAAACTTTTTCCACAGCTACACATGTGATTTCTTCAGTAGATTTTGGCTGCTACGCACCAGCGGTTTCTAACGGTTTGACGAGTTAACAACAAAGCAAATACTGCGCACCAATTTTGCCATCATAGCATGCAGGAAAGAATTCGTGGGATGGATCCTTGGCAGTCGATTTCGACAAAGAAAACATACCGGCACAAAGACGATTATTCGAACACAGTGATTTTTTGGTGATTTTTGCATTTTTCTAGCGTAAGACCGTGTTTACTTTGTAGAAAGGTGCTGGCATCATCGTGTAAAAAACGTGCAGTAGCGTCGTGAATGATAAAACGAATTTGATACAGCAAACATCGCAAAATCAACAGAGTGCCGCCGTAGAACCCAGCACGATTCTACTAACGAAAGCATACAGGAAAAAACACGAATGCAATGGAACAGCAACAGCAATAGGCTGTAAATAAACTCCCAGACACGTTCGCAATTAAACACGAATGCAATGAAACAGTAAAAAAATTAGGTCGTGAATAGAAAGAACCAAGCACGTCGTAGGTAGTTGTTCTAGTTTTATTCTTTTCCATTACATCACGAACAAACACGTTGCAACAGACGCTTTTCTGCATCCCAAAAAGCGGCGCCCAAGTCAATCTCCAGCGCAACAGGTGCTCTTTGAATCTCCGCACCGTCATCTTCATGGACGGCTTCCATGGTGCTCCAACAGCTGGAGCGCAACTATGGATAGGTTGCTCCAATAAGGACTTTGCTTTTGCCGAACCACGAGTCGCTTCGCCATCGCTCGTAGAGGCCGGCTAGGAGTCGTCCTTAGAAGCGACCTATCGGGTGCAAATATGCCTAGGCCTGGAGGATTGCCAGGTTTGTCATGCATATTTTGCTTGACCCTGGCCCTTGGTACCCGTAATGCATGGCCTAGCATCACAGGTTTTTAGAGGGCCTATTTATGTCGCCTATTCCGCATGAGAAATGCCCTCTCCGCGCAGCACAAACGGAGCTCCTCTTGCTGGTCATGCAATACCGATTTTGATGGAATCGAGATACAGCATCACAAGTTGCATCCTTCCAGACCCAGAAATATTTGGAATGCATACGACTCTGCAGTTTTTCGTCGCCTCCCTGTTGCTGCCGACATCGTCAGCCCACCCCAGCTATGCTTTGCAAATATGCCATCTGGGTCTGGAAGGATATAACTCGTCATGCAAAATCTCAAACGCAAAAAAATCTGCGTTGCATGACCGCAAAAAGTTCCTCAATCCTTGCTAGGGCAAAGGCAGACTTCTCCTGGGGCTTTTGCGTGCATTCGAGATCATGTGTGTGGTCCGCAAGGTGCATGACAAATCTTGCAGTCTTCCACACCACCCAGACATATTTGTACTTGATACCGGCAGTGGCACAAAGTGGAGGTTCCCGCCCAAATCAGGAAAACTCTGGATCACGCTGCCGAGGGTGCTGGACAGGCCGGGCTCCTCTAATTCCGCATGGTACCTGTAGCCAGTGCCGCTTCTGCTCTGCCGCGTTTCCTCGTTGTTTTGAGCGGCGCTCCACCAGCGCAGAATGAATCAAGCGCAGCTGCCCGGATGTAGTTCCAACCGCGTCGAAGAAGTGCTAGGAGTAGGACTAGTACGCGCCCATTATCTTGAATCCTTTGTTTCCCGCCTGCCACAGCTCGAGTCCCAATCAGGCCGAAGAAGGAGACGGCAGTGCCACTTCTTGCGACTTTCGCACAAGAGCTCCGGCAACAAAAATCGTTTTCCTGTGAGGCCTCAATAGGTTGCTGGCAGGTGGTCCTTCAGTGCACTCATACTACAGAGTGAGAGACCAACAAAGAACTCGAGGAAGACGCATTTTCTCATTATGGACGCCTAAACGCATTTGACCGAAGGCTACATTGTCACTGGTTGTGAAAAAGCGAATTGAGAGTATAGTGTTATTTTGCGCACCAGAACATAGATACATCGATAATACTAATAGCAGAAAAAAAAAAAGGTGCTTCGAGGATCCATTCAATGCACAAACGCTGCGATCGCAAAAGAGCCAGGACAGCGAAGAGTTTCTCTGTCAAGAGCTTGAACACGCAGGCACAGGCGAGTAGTCCAAAATACTGGGACATTATTGTTGCTCCGCGCAAAGAACATTCCGAGCTGTCACAGCCAAATTCTACTTGAACAATTTATACTCAGCGCAGTCTTCGTCGTGTCTACTTCTACTTGAGGCAAAATTTTTGATGGAGATGCAGTATTGATATTGCTTGCATCGGCGATTTTCTTTTTCTACTTTGATTTCTGTTCATATGCTTTAATTGTTCATCATGCAATTTCGATAAGCTAACGATGGTCAAGCTGTAGAGCTCGAGTTCTGTCGGCAAAATCTACCTATTTTCAATCACACCTTGTAAAAGTCTAAATCTCGTGATGCTATTTCTTCTTATCTTGCAATGTAGGTTGTAAATTTGTCGAACAAAAAAAAATATTTTCGTTTTGCAGAACTACAGAATTTGGTTATTAACTCCTTACTGCTATGAACTGCAAATACGCCTGCGCCTGGGGGGGCACGAAACTGGAAATTTGTCATGCGCGATGTAATTCGCAAAAAAATCTGTCATGCCAGGGCCGCAAAAATAAAAGTTGCGTATTTTTTTTTCGGCCATAGAAGATGTTCAAATTTGTCATGCGTATATGACCGGAATGTGAGTGGAGATCGTGATGCTTTACAACAGCTGTGATACTCTGGCCCGTATACCTGTCGTTCTTGGTCACGCAAAAGATGCATGAGAAATCTCACTCTCGTCTCCGTCCAGACCCAGACCTATTTTCACTTGATATTTGCAGCGTTGGTGTTCTTCGTGGCTGGCATATCAAAATCAAAACCACCGCATTCCACTTCAAGAGAGCAGAACATGCAGGACAATTGGGCTGTTGGTCATCATCTCTTTCTCAGATGCATTCTGAACAAAATCATCGTTCGAATACGGAGGATTTTCATTTTGATAACTTCGTTTTGATGGTCACAGAATACCGATGCAAAAACCTTCCAGGTGCCACAAGGGAGAAATTATGGTGAAGCACGCGATAGATTAGAAACAGAACATATTTTGGGCCTCCTTCTGGCTCTGCTTAGGTAAAGCTAAAATCTAGAGGCATGCAAAATGATTAGCTGGCTGCACGGAAAAAACACATACACGAACACCTCTCGGGGGATGGTTGAGCAGGAAGGGTTTCGCATCGATAAGTTCTTGGGCGGTTCCTTGTTCCGGATTGGTGACGCAGCAGGCACGCCTTGCATGTTCATGGGTTCTGGCGGTGGCGCTGCAAATAATGACGATGAAAAAACCACCCTTTCTCTTTTTCAGCAATGCAAATTTTACACTACTTCTACTGGGAGCAGAAGATTAGCTTGCTAGGATGCAAACACGAACGACTAGACGGGATGGGGAAAAAGGGTATTCACTTTCATACGTTGATTCGCATCGGACCCATCGGAACTGGACCGTCCGCTTCTTGTTCTTTGTCCGCTTCGCTTATCAAATGCAAATATGTCTGGGTCTGGAAGAATGCGAGATCTGTCATGCAGTTTTTGCATGAGCCAGATCGTCTGGCATGCAAGCTCTAGCACCACAGATTTTGAGCAGGTATCCAAATGCCTAATCCGCATGACAAATCCCCTCTCTCGGAAACAAGAGGCGCGGCCTTTTGCTAGCCATGCATGACACATTTTCTCATGACATAGATTTCGCATCACAAATTCGAATCCTCCCAGACCCAGACACTTTTGCATTTGATATCGCTGACGGTGTCCACCGTGGGACTTGGCCCGGGCGGTGGCCGTTATGAATCAGAGAAACTTCCACGACCCTCATGCAGCAGAATTCAGATTGACTGTATCCTAGAAGCAAGAGACGGGGTATGCTTCTGCCTACCGCGTTGGTTAAAAATACTATAAGCAAACAATTGGGGAACTCGGACGTATCAGAATCAATATTCATTTCTTCATTTGTGTACGTATCATCCTGCTGAACATACAACCTGAATCCTTCGAGGTTGAGGGCGGCGTGGAACTGGGTATCTTCCTGCATATAGAGTGAAAAACTGTTTTGTTAAAGGAAAAGATTTTGGAAAACTGTTTTGTTAAGGAAAAAATGTTGCACAAACTACAGGTAGAGTGGCATCGAACTTCACTACATCGTAACAAACTATAAAGAAAACATAAAGTACTCGGGGAGGAAGATGAACAGATCTCGTCGAATATTCTGCGCAAAAACGAACCTACCCCTAAGTCAAGTTGGGAACTCTGCAACACAAACCCAGAAGTTTTGGGAGCCACGCATGACGAGTTCCGTTCTGTATTGCATTTTTTAGCAAATACATGCACAGCAGCATCACAAATCCATCTTCTTCTCCTGCTTACAGCATTACATATTCCAAAACACGTTTGGATAATATACACATTCCTCTCATGGGGGTGCGCATCACAAATCTCCCTGTAACTACAAATCTGCATGACAACTCTGGGGTTACGACGTTTTTACATAGTGATATCGAACACGCCCGAGTGCATCGAGTTCCCGGAACCCGTGCTCCGCAGCTGTTCAGCCAGCAGCTCGTTCATCGAGTTGAGTCCATGGTATCCCACAGAAAAGTACACCCGCACCGTAAACAAGGTGAATTTGTGTTGCGAGTAAATTGGTGTCCCTGCTCGTCGTGACCACTCTTTCATGCGGAGACCGCAGCTGAGGCAGTTACTTTCACTTTGTGATATCACCAACTATCATCATCATCACCATCATCCAGACGTACTCAACCTATCATTCCGGTCGTGTTCAGAGGGTCCACAAGAACGCTAAGCCACGTGGTCAAATGTTGGTAGTGTCCACGAGGCACGCAGCGTGTACTGCGGTGAAGCGATCTGAGATGTGGCGAGTAACTCTCTGATACTGAGCAGCAGAGCAAACAGGAGGGAAATCCGCAATACAATAAATATTTTTTTCCCGGTGCGGGTACATTTTTTCGGTGGAATAGTTCTATTTTTTGTTGCAACTCCTGCCTTTCCTCGTCGAACCTCCTTTTCATGTCCGCCTTCTCACTTACGTATCCATTGCAAACATGTTTGGGTCTGGAAAGTTGTCATGCTAAATCGTGCAGCACGCAGCAGAGCAAGGGGCTTTTTTCATAGAATCCTGTGTTGCATTCTCCGCATGGGAAATTGCTTTTTTTGGCAAGAACACAAGCGGGCATGTCTCGTGCGCAAAAAGTATGCATCACAGAATATACAGTGATCATACGAAACAAGATTTACACGGTGGTATCATTCCAGATCCAGATTACATATTTGCAGCTGATACGGCGTGCGCGGTTTCTAGGTCTCGGTACCTAGTGTCGGCGCTATTCAACTCCCCTTGAAGGAGTCGCATCCTGTCCATGTCTATGCACTGCAAAAGCGTCGTACACGTACTCGTACACAGTCCCGATCGCATGCCTCCTTTTTTCCAAAACTAGACAAAATCGTGCTATGTTACCTAAAAAAGCGAGACCTGTCATGCAGTTTTGCAACCAGTACGGGTACGATACTTTTGCACAGCATAACGTATCACGCCGAAAACCTCATCCACTCTATGCTGAACGCCCTGAAAACTTCAAAAGGGAGCGCTGCAACAAAAATGTGATCCATATGGCCCTCCAGCGCAATAGTTGCAATGCAAATCAAACTTTCTGCCGCATTTAAATTTCTTCAATGCAAGTGCAGCATCATCTCATCCCATTGCTACGTTTACATTGTAGCAGCCCAAATTACGGGCCGCCCTGTCGTATTTACAAAAAGAATTCCGCGCTGGCGCGCACGTACTTAATTAGGATAGTGGGCGGTTGCGTTTCGGCGTCATAACCGCAGGAGCTTCATTCGTTCTTATCCAGTGCAAATATGTAGGTCTGGAAACTTGTGATGCTGGACTGTAGATGATGGAAGCACTCCCGCATGCAGCAAAGCACATGACAAGTTTCCAAAATGCTCTTTCATACGCAGCCCGCATCAGAAACTGCGTTTCTGCACGACAAACGAGGCTGAGGCTTTCGCGTGTCATGCAATACAGATTTCAGAAAAGTGTCGAACGTGCATTACCCGCTCCATCTTTCCAGACCCAGACATATTTGCAACGCATACCGCTGCAGTGTGAACAATTTAAAAAAAGTACCACAAGAATAGCATGAGTACCTTATCAGAAAAGTATAAATGAACACATTCTGTTGTTACTGAGTACTAACATCATACGCATTCAGAGTGATAGAGGCTTACCGTGTGCCAGCGAGTCGGTGGTAATGTAGTCCTTTTGGTTATTCGAGAGCAGAAGCGCCGTGCCACTGCAACTTTTCTGCGTCTCAAATGTACTGTGTCAGAAATACAGGATTCATGTTTTTGTCATGCTAGGAGACAGACATGCTGCAAGGCAACAAAAGGCCACATTTATTCAACTGTGGCGCGACGCTTTTTTTTGCTCATAAATCTTGCTTAGTCCAAAAATCGTGTCCTCATTTTCGATCATATCAGAAAGAAAAACCTCCATCCCTTGCTTTCCGCGTTCTGAAAGTGGACGTAGCTGCTTTTTGTCCTGCTCCAGGGCGAAGTAGCAGGCGGAAGACGAGATGCACGCTGTGAGGGAGCAGCTTGTTTCCTGTTTGCTAAACAGGAAAGCAGCAACGCGCTCGCTTTGAGTTCTCAAGGGAGGGCTTTTCTTTTTGGTACGCCACTAGCTCCGGCGAAGACGGCGCGTCCTCTGGGGAGGATGGGCGTATGGGACGAAAAACTATTTGAGTTCAAAGGCAACGGCGTCTACGCACTGCAGCAATAGACGAGTCGCGTGAAAAGCTGCAGGAACCTCCTGCGCTATACTTAAATTCTTGACTTGTGACGCAATCACGCGCCCACGAGAAAAATCCGCGGCAGCGGTCTACTTCTTGCGCAAAGCCTGCTCGTTCGCACTGAGTGGAGACGCCGCGTCTGCCTTTGAATTCAGTCCGATCAACATGCGATAGCGTGCGTCGACGCCTTGCTCCCACTCGGCTGCGGTGGTCGGCCGGGCTTCGCCGTGCGCAGGACGAAGTATTTCGCCAACGTCTCCGCGTATAACATAAAAAAACGGCTTGCTCATGTCATTTTTTTCTCTTTTTCTTATCGGTCCTACGATTCAAATTGTAATTCTGCATGATGCACTTGCTAAGTGCTGGTCGCACAGTCTTTCTGTACATACTCTTCGTTGACCAAAAACTTGTGACCATGACAGCCCTCCAGCAGGTGATACCGCGAGTACGTCTCTTTCGACTTCCAGTTCCTTGATCCGTCTTGATATGGCGGCCTCAGCCGTCGTCGCGGGATCGGTGTCCTCCACCTCCTTGTCTAAATCGCGACTATTGCGTTATCCTGTGTAAAATTCACCTTCCTTATCAACGGTTGTAGCACCGAAGCGGTTTTGACAGCAGAATCACTGTTCAATGTGCGACCTCCTGTTGATAGGGACGACTTTGCGCACGATAGCCGTCTGACCTTCCGCTGCAAGATATCGCAACGAAAAATCCCCCCTCCCCATGTTGAAAGCGCATCCTTCTGAGAATTTGCTTTGCAGATTTGTCACCACAAATCCTGTCTGTCTTGCAGGAAGGCAAATGCAGAGAATCCGCCGCGTTAATACACAGGTGATTTGTGACGCTGTGAGGCCTACATTGCAGACGTTTACCATGCTAGACGCCTACACCAAGCGGCCCGTGCCTAGGCTTGCGAAGTGCGTGCAGTCCTCTACTGCATGACAGATTTGATTTGTTTACACAAATCCCGCATAACAGATTTCCGTTTTGACATGGGGAGAGGGGACTTTTCCTTTTGATACGAGAGCTCTTCCCATATCTTCTTGGCCTCCCCGAGGTAGTGCAGCTCGCCCTTTACGAGTGCAAGCTCGTCGTGCAAGGAATTGCATCCACAGCAAATGATGTGTCAGCATCAAAGTTCATGCGTTGCAATTATGTCTGGGTCTGGGTGTTTTGTCATGCATCCACATCAAGCATGACCGATGATGTCTGCGATATAAGACGCCGCAGCATCACAGCTTTTCTGACGGCGTCTTTATGCTTATCCAGCATGAGAAATGCCCACCCCACGTAGCAAAAAATAAAATTCTCTTGCCGCTCATGCAATTTGCCTTGCATAACAAATACAGGACCGCGTCGCCTGAGAGGAAAATAAGTGTGGTTTTCTATATCATTTCAATCCACCAATAAAACAAATCCAATCATATTGATAAATCATATTCTTCTCGTCACACATACGCTTCGATCATTACATCATCACGACCTACAAAAAATGTAAACCGAAGGCGATGATGTAGCACTCACCTTTGAACACCATGTCCGCGTTAACTTGGCGCATGGTCGACTGCACGTGGTTATCAAATGCAAAAATGTCTGGGTCTGGAAGATTTCGAGATTTGTCATGCATATTTTCCATGAGCCATCATGTCTGTGATGCATGCCGTAGCATCACAGATTTTTAGAGGGCCTTGTGATACCTCTACCGCATGAGAAATGCCCTCTCCGCGTAGCACAACATGGAGTCCTCTTGCTGATCATGCAATACAATTTTTTTTAGAATCCAGAGACAGCATCACAAGTTTAGAATGTTCCAGACCCAGACATTTTTGCATTTGATAGTGGTCCTGTAAGGCCTGGAGCGACTCTATGGTCAAGACGCGTTCATCGCCGCTGTAGGATCTAGTTTCGAAATGGAGAGGTTAATTTTTCAGACGCGTACACACCGAAGTCTTACTTGAACACCATCTAAAACTCCTCCAAATTCCACAAATACGCATTACAGATTCAATATCCCCAATCTAGTTGTCTCAGTTTCTAATGCTATTTCGCGTCTTTTCATATTTCTAATCGTGCCCGTAGCCTTGACTCAGCTCCTTGAAAGTAGTGAAAAGGCAGTTTGTAATGCGAACTCAGCGTAAATCAGACCTAATTTCTTTGCTTTTCTTCTCTTCTCTTTTCCTTTTCCTTTTTCTGTCGATCGTGGCAAGAATTTGCTTGCTTTTCCTTGGTATTTCGTTCCTTTTCTTGCTCGATCGATTTCTTGCCTTGTCCTTATCATCCTGTTCATTTTCTTTATTTTGATCTATGAGAAACAACGTTCAAAACTAGTTTTCAAATACACACCGCTCGGTCTTGAGTGGTCTGTATAATTTTCATTGCACTTATCGGAGCTGCAAAGGGATTTTTGTTCTCCACGGTAAACAAGAGAAATCCGGGGTTATCTTGCCGGGGATCTTCACGAAGAAAAGATTAGTGCGTCCAGTTCGCATTCAGTAAAGACTTTTACCAGAAATTGCTTCTGTCGATAAGAAGTATCACACGCAAATGTATCTGGGGCTAGAAGAATGCTGGTTGTGATGGCATCACAGTGATGCTGCATTTGGATGCTAAAAAAAATTTGTATTGCATGAGGAGCAAGAGGAGTTAAACTTGGCTACGGGAAGAAGGCACTTGTCATGCGGGGAGCGCCTCGACAACTAAGCGAGAGCGCTCAAAAATCTGTGATGCTAGGGCATGCATCACAGTCATTCATCATGAAGCATGGAAAATGTGCATGACAAACTGCCATCTTCTACTAGACCCAGAAACATAATTTGCAGTTGATATGAAGATCTAAAGCAACATATTTGCTTTCGCAATCACCTTTACCTGCAGTAGGAGCTCCCGCCACTGCGGTCGGTACGCCAGCAGATTCCACGTCGATACAGTGCTATGAAATGTCAACAACATGTCTTGAAGGGGACGACGGAAGATCTGGGGGTGTAAAAGCCGAGGCCGTGTAGCGGCATGACAAAATATCTGAGGTCTACTTCGCCATTTATCGAGGACGTGGCTGCGCTGCACAATGACAATCATGACAAAGCCGAATTTGGGAGCAGCTGCTTTCCTATCGACATGCTCTTCTGCAGCATACATCGAGGAGCCGCTGCAGGTTTTCATCCCACTGGTTCTCCAAGTCGGTCACATCCCTCAGG